>ML663576.1:1037294-1083208 GCA_007570785.1 Antilocapra americana
AGGGCCCGCCCCCTCGCCCTCCCCGCCCCCGCCCTCCCGGGGTCCTCGTCGCCCCGCCCCCTCCTCCCCCTTCCTGGGGGTCTCCCTGGCACCCTCTCCCTGCCCGGGGGCCTGCGTCGGGGGCGGGGCTCTAAGGGCCCCGGCACGTCTCCTCGCGTTCCCTGTGCCCAGTCGCTGCCTGCCGTCCGCCTTTGTTCTCTGCTCCCGACCTCGAGCTCTCCAGCGCTCCTGAACCACCTGCCAGGGAACGTGTCCTTTCCGAAGGCATCCTCAGCTTGCTTTCACTTGAAAAGTTGATCCACACTGACCTTTGTGCGTGCGGGAGTCTTCAAACTTAGGTGAAATTTAGGACTTTGCTGGGATGCTGCGAATGCAGAAGCTCCCACTCAGGACGTGAGATCGCGTGCAGAGAGGAAGGACAGAGCATCGCTGCGGAGCATTTCGGGACCATACCCGCCTCATCGGACTCCCGCTCCCATTTTTCTGGCTGCGTAGCCATAGCCCGTCGTTTATCGAACGTTCAGTATTGTAAAGTGCTTAGGCCCGCAAAAGTCACCAAGAAATTGACTGCTATTATTAATCCTGGTTCTTAGGTTTCACTTGGTCACTTTTGAACTTCACCAAAAATTAAAAGAAAAAAAAATGGTAACGTGCAGGTAACAGAACCTTAAAGGAACCCAGGAGAGACAGCAGAGATAGGATGACGATGGTGCCAGAAATGTTAAAGTTGACCTCTCAGAAGAGACTTTGTACCTAAGTGTAGGCGACTTGGTTCCTGGCAATAGAAAAGATTCCTGGATTTGGAATACAATATGGCTTCCCTTTCCTGCATTATTTTTGCTTACACCCAGCAGACAAGTTTGGAAAGGTAAGACGCATTGTTTCTAGCTGGTCAGTTTGACACAAAGGACCTCTTGTGATTCTCCCAGCCCACCCTTTCCTGAATGGAAATGGGGGAACTATTTGCATCTGATCAGAGATGGTATCACCAAGGACTCAACACTGGCAAACTGCTCCAGATAATCCAGCCTCCATTTTATCCCCACAACCTCGTAAGAGCCGGGCCCATTTCCCTGTCAAAGAAAGTGTCTGAATGACTCAAGGAGAACCAACATCTTTTCCCCCAAAGTCCCTCAACTGATCAAGACTGTCAGTCAGAGTCTCTGCATACAGTTCAATGTTTATATATATAAACATTATATATATATATATATAAACGTTTTATATATATATATATATATATATATTCAGTTACTTGGTTCTGGTCTTGTTCCTTGGGTATTTTGTCTCTGGGTGAAATTCGAATTTAAAACTCTTCATTCCAAGTCAAACACTGATTCAGCTTTTCATCCTGCAGAGTAGGATCCCTGCACATGGGCTGCTAATGGCTGAAAGAATTAGTGTGTTGACTGCAAAAGAAAGCACAACCTGGAAGCTGAGACTTGTATTTTATTCAGCAGGCAGACTTCAAGTTTCAGAGGCAGGACTCTCAGATCACTCTGAGATAACTGCTCCAAAGCAGCAAGGCGGGGAGCCAAGATATATAGGAGATTTTGCAATAAAGACCTAGTTAGAACATCAGAAAATTACTATTAAAGAAAATCAGACATCTCAAGTTAAGGAATCTAGTGCTTTTCTCAGTATGAGAAGATCCAAGAGTCTGGGCTCTTGGAAACCATTCCTTTGATATGCACCTCAGCTACCTGGGGCCAGTATCCTGTTTCTCATCCTGAGATTCTTCAGGTTGCTCTGAGGGGGGTGGGGGAGTGGTGGCTGCATTTCCTGACTTCTGGATCGCCTTCCTGAGTTCCCTCAGGGCTTATCATCATCATCCTATGGCTATAATATGATGGCTTGATGGCTGCAACATTCTGTTTACCGGTATTCTGGGCAATAATCTTCATTCACGGATGGGTGAAAATTTACTTGCAACCAGAAAAATTAAAATTTTAACCTTGACAGAATTTGAAAAGTAACTTGAGATACTGATAGAACAACTACTGGTAAATGTACGATTTGTTGTTGTTGTTAAATCATGTCTCTTTGTGATGTCATGGACTATAGCCAGCCAGGCTCCTCTGTCCATGGAATTTTTCCAGGCAAGAACACTGGAGTGAGTTGCCATTTCCTTCTCAAGGGCATCTTCCCAAGCCAGAAATCAAACCTGAGTATCCTGCACCGCAGGTGAATTATTTTACCACGGAGCCTCAAATGTACAACTAGAAGTATAAATATGGGTTCAAAAACAAAAAAGATGGAGAAGTCGGAAAGGAGGAGGGATATTCAAGTATGTCACTCACTCCAGTCTGGCATGAGGATAAGTGAAGGCAGACTCTCAAAGTTAGGAGTGAAATATACACGGAGGCTGCTTGATATAAAGGTGAGAACAAAGATTTGGAGTTAAGCCACTTACTAGCTGTGTGATCATGGGTAAACTAATCTTTCTGACCCTCCTGTTCCTCATTTGCAGGATTAGAATAATACTGTCCATTCATTTATTTCACAAACGTTTTATGGAAACCAACTAGGAACTATGTATGTTAGGTGATAGAAATATAAGGAATCAAGTATTCATCAAATATTACCTTACTATTTATTGTTAGACTCTGAGTTAGGCACTGGCAATAGAGTGCTGAAGAGAAAAAGCCATAAAACTGTATGAGACCATTATAATATGTAGTTATAGGTGAGAAAAAGGCTCAAGGTCAAGAATTCCAGAGATACTGAAAATAGAGAAAAAGGAAGAAAACTATCAAGTACTGTAAGCTGAGAGTATTTCAAATATGAGATTGGTAAATATGTCATTGGAGAACAACAGTAAAATAAAGACCGAAAAATGTCCATTGTATTTATAATTAACCATCTTTATTTGTTGCAAGCTATTTCAATGGTGTGACAGTGTCAGAAGCTAAATTGATTAAGGAAGGACTTAAAAGATGCTTGCTCCTTGGAAGAAAAACTGATAAACCTAAAACAGAGACATCACTTTGCTTCAGCAATACATGAACCATGAACTTCCAGATATTCAAGCTGGTTTTAGAAAAGGCAGAGCAACCAGAGATCAAATTGCCAACATCTGCTGGATTATCGAAAAAGCAAGAGAGTTCCAGAAAAACATCTACTTCTGCTTTATTGACTATGCCAAAGCCTTTGACTATGTGGATCACAATAAACTGTGGAAAATTCTGAAAGAGATGGGAATACCAGACCATCTGACCTGCCTCTTGAGAAACCTGTATGCAGGTCAGGAAGCAACAGTTAGAACTGGACATGGAACAACAGACTGGTTCCAAATAGGAAAAGGAGTACGTCAAGGCTGCGCATTGTCATCCTGCTTATTTAACTTATATGCAGAGTACATCATGAGAAACGATGGGCTGGAAGAAGCACAAGCAGGAATCAAGATTGCCGGGTCAATAGCCTCGGATATGCAGATGACACCACCCTTGTGGTAGAAAGTGAAGAGGAACTAACGGGCCTCTTGATGAAAGTGAAAGAGAGTGAAAAAGTTGGCTTAAGGCTCAACATTAAGAAAACTAAGATCATGGCATCTGATCCCATCACTTCATGGGAAATAAATGGGGAAACAGTGGGAAAAGTGTCAGACTTTATTTTTTGGGGCTCCAAAATCACTGCAGATGGTGACTGCAGCCATGAAATCAAAAGACGCCTACTCCTTGGAAGCAAAATTATGGCCAACCTGGATAGCATATTGAAAAGCAGAGACATTAATTTGCCAACAAAAGTCCATCTAGTCAATGCTATGGTTTTTCCAGTAGTCACGTATGGATGTGAGAGTTGGACAGTGAAAAAGGCTGAGCGCTGAAGAATTGATGCTTTTGAACTGTGGTGTTGGAGAAGACTCTTGAGAGTCCCTTGGACTGCAAAGAGATCCAATAAGTCCATCCTAAAGGAGATCAGTCCTGGGTGTTCATTGGAAGAACTGATGTTGAAGCTGAAATTCCAATACTTTGGCCACCTCATGAGAAGAGCTGACTCATTGGAAAAGACCCTGATGCTGGGAAAATGGGGGCAGGAGAAGAAGGGGAAGACAGGATGAGATGGCTGGATGGCATCACCGACTCAATGGACATGGGTTTGGGTGAACTCCAGGAATTGGTGATTGACAGGGAGGCCTAGTGTGCTGTGGTTCATGGGGTCTCGAAGAGTCAGACACAACTGAGTGACTGAACTGAACTGAACTGAACTTGAAACATGAGAGACATTAAGAATTGTATTTTCTTTTTAATAACTTTGCCAAGAGTAATTTAAATCGTGCTTGCCTTTTTCTCACCCTACAACTTACCTTTTTCTATGCCCTGATAAATTGTCATACTTGTTTTGAAGTTTGGATTGGCTTCCAACATTCTATCTTTTGCATTTTCAGTGTTGTAAATTATCTCCGAGAGTTTCTTCAACTCTCCGAGAAGCTGAAGTTTTACATCAGTCTCACTTCCTCTCAACATCTTCATCCTTTTGTCATGACCAGTGGCTGTAACCGATCTGTAAAATCTGGGTGCATATCTCACAGCGCTGGGCCACCAGCTAGCTCAGTGTGAATCAGTTCCTGTACTTGTCTAAAATGATGGAACCAGTCTTTACTAGCAGAAAAGTTTGCTTTTCTGTCTCTTTATAATTAGTTTCCTTTTAACATAGTAACTAACTTTGACATTTTGGTGTGAATGCTACTCAAACTGATTGAGATGTTTATTATTACACTTGATACTTGCCCTGTGCAGGTCCACTTACACAAATTTTCTCATTAAGTACATCCTACACTTCCATGCCTCCTGCGGTTGGCTGAATCTGCTGATGTGGAACAGAAGATACTGTACCCAAAGTAGAAGACAGTCTTTCTCAACCGAAAGTGGCTTTCTGTTCCAAAAGCAACTCAAACTGAAAGATGTCCACACAACTTTACCTTTTTTTCCTGCTTCCTGGACTTTCTCCCCACAGTTCCTCCTTCCATGCAGGCTTAGGTCTCATCCTGTCTTAATTTTGCTGTTGTCATTTTCAAGTTTCTTAACCAGTTTCATTTCTAGTATTATCATTTATTCTTTGCTTCACTTTCACCTTTTTTGGCCAATTTCCTCTTTAGGCTGTCCATTTTTGTAAAACATCACACGAGTTCATCACTGGGAGGCAAGCAGGTAACATGACGACATGCTTCACTGTCTTGTGACCTGAGCACTGAAGGAGTGCAGTAATCTGTGACCAAAAGACTTTGACAGAAAGCTCATAAAACCCATCTGCTGTTTACATAATGACTTGGGGACGGCAGGGCTAGATGAGGGATTTGTACGTCAATGCAGCTACTCACGGGCAATCCACTGTGGTCACTGAGATATGAACCATGCTGTTCGGAGACAGGTGTGATTTAACTACATGGCAGTAGAAAATGTGTGCAGTGAGAACTGCCATACTGGATGATTATCTCTATGGATACTGAGGTCACAAAGAATGATGGCAGGAGATGAGTGGAGATGAAGCTTGTAATCAAGCAGCTCAGGTTTTCAAGTAATGAGAAGGAATATCCCAGGGGACTCACAGGCAACAATCACACAGAGGTAACAGACTGTATATCCAGATGGCATAGATCTGCAGGAGCTAGGGCTTTTCACAGTCATGGGTGGCCTGCCCTATCTCCTGGCTCGGAGGCATGAGGCCTTAGGGATGAGTGAAAACCAGCATTTACTTGAGAGGGTTGCAGTGAGACTCCTCCTCAGGGAGAAGCCAGGTCACTGTTTTAAGGAAAGAAACTCAAAACACCTCTGGAGCAAAGGCTGGGAGAATAGAGGAACCGTGTCAATGAAGGTCAATAACCAGCTATAAAGTTTTGAGAAGCAGGGACTCAGATGAGTGGTACAGGACATTTGATGTAGTTGATCCTTACGGTTCCTTAATGGCAGAGGGAAAGTGGCTCAGAAGTTAAGGTTTTGCATGTTTGGCATGCTGCTCTGGTGGCTTCAGTTCCTTCACATTTCCATGGGTGGAGTAGGTAAAGAGCTTGATGATAGCACAGCAGAGGTTTTCTTGGTACAGACACAGCTCCGAGAAGTCAAGGGAAGGAGTCTGTAGTGCAAGGGAGGCAGGAATATATGCACGATCTCAGGAGCACACAAAGGAGCATGTCTAATGAAGGTGGGATTAGAAGCAAGACATGGGTTGGCAGTGTTGCTAGGATTAAAGGTGTTCATAATGCACCTGGAATCCACTAAATCTTGTTCAGTTCAGTTCAGTTGCTCAGTCTTGTCCGACTCTTTGTGACCCCATGGACCGCAGCACGCCAGGCCTCCCTGTCCATCACCAACTCCTGGAGTCCACCCAAACCCATGTCCATTGAGTCGGTGATGCCATCCAGCCATCTCATCCTCTGTCGTTCCCTTCTCCTCCTGCCCCCAATCCTTCCCAGCATCAGGGTCTTTCCCAATGAATCAACTCTTCTCATGAGGTGGCCAAAGTATTGGAGTTTCAGTTTCAACATCAGTCCTTCCAATGAACACCCAGGATTATCTCCTTTAGGATGGACTGGTTGGATCTCCTTCAGCCCAAGGGACTCTCAAGAGTCTTCTCCAACACCACAGTTCAAAAGCATCAGTTCTTTGGCACTCAGCTTTCTTCACTGTCTAACTCTCACATCCATACGTAACCACTGGAAAAACCATAGCCTTGACTAGTCGGACCTTTGTTGACAAAGTGATGTCTCTGCTTTTTAATATGCTATCTAGGTTGGTCATAGCTTTCCTTCCAAGGAGTAAGCGTCTTTTAATTTCATGGCTGCAATCACCATCTGCAGTGATTTTGGAGACCAGAAAAATAAAGTCTGACACTGTTTCCCCATCTATTTCCCATGAAGTGATGGGACCAGATGCCATGATCTTAGTTTTCTGAATATTGAGCCTTAAGCCAACTTTTTCACTCTCCTCTTTCACTTTCATCAAGAGGCCTGTTAGTTCCTCTTCACTTTCTGCCACAAGGGTGGTGTCATCTGCATATCTGAGGCTATTGACCCGGCAATCTTGATTCCTGCTTGTGCTTCTTCCAGCCCATCGTTTCTCATGATGTACTCTGCATATAAGTTAAATAAGCAGGATGACAATGCGCAGCCTTGACGTACTCCTTTTCCTATTTGGAACCAGTCTGTTGTTCCATGTCCAGTTCTAACTGTTGCTTCCTGACCTGCATACAGGTTTCTCAAGAGGCAGGTCAGATGGTCTGGTATTCCCATCTCTTTCAGAATTTTCCACAGTTTATTGTGATCCACATAGTCAAAGGCTTTGGCATAGTCAATAAAGCAGAAGTAGATGTTTTTCTGGAACTCTCTTGCTTTTTTGATAATCCAGCAGATGTTGGCAATTTGATCTCTGGTTGCTCTGCCTTTTCTAAAACCAGCTTGAACATCTGGAAATTCACAGTCCACGTATTGCTGAAGCTCGGCTTGGAGAATTTTCAGCATTACTTTAGTAGCATGTGAGATGAGTGCAATTGTGCAGCAGTTTGAGCATTCTTTGGCATTGCCCTTCTTTGGGATTGGAATGAATACTGACCTTTTCCAGTCTTGTGGCCAATGGTGAGTTTTCCAAATTTGCTGGCATATTGAGTGCAGCACTTTCACAGCATCATCTTTCAGGATTTGAAATAGCTCAGCTGGAATTCCATCACCTCCATTAGGTTTGTTCATAGTGATGCTTCCTAAGGCCCACTTGACTTCACATTCCAGGATGTCTGGCTCTAGGTGAGTGATCATACCATCATGATTATCTGGGTCATGAAGATCTTTTTTGTACAGTTCTTCTGTGTGTTCTTGCCACCTCTTCTTAATATCGTCTGCTTCTGTTAGGTCCCTACCATTTCTGTCCTTTATTGAGCCCATCTTTGCATGAAATGTTCCCTTGGTATCTCTAATTTTCTTGAAGAGATTGCTAGTCTTTCTCATTCTATTGTTTTCCTCTATTTCTTAGCATTGATCACTGAGGAAGGCTTTCTTATCTCTCCTTGATATTCTTTGGAATTCTGCATTCAAATGGGTATACCTTTTCTTTTCTGTTTTTCACTTCTCTTGTTTTCACAGCTATTTGTAAGGCCTCCTCAGACAGCCACTTTGCTTTTTTGCATTTCCTTTTCTTGGGGATGGTCTTGATTCCTGTCTTCTATACTAAATCTTGAGAAATGGAGAATTTTATATTCTGGAGAATCTAAAACCTAAGAGTTTGTACTCACTCCAAGAATGACTGAGGGGTTCAGAGGCAGGGAGTGACATAACCAAAGTCATGCTTCCAACATGGTTATATCTTCAGTCTTGCAGGTGAGGACAAGACTGCTGGCAAGGAAAGGTCATTGGATTTCCTCCCTGGTTCATCCTTAGAAGCATTTGCTGTGATTCACAGTATACTTATTTAATGCTAGCGTCCCGGTACAATGAACACTCAGAGGAGGCAAGGGCCTTGTCCATTCTGTTCACTGCTCACACTACGCATTTCACCCAGTGCCTGGCACATGGCAGACAACTGACATGTTGAACAAAACAATCAACACCTGAATGAATAAAAGAAAGGGACTACGGTAATGTGAGAGAAGCGAAGACCCAGACGAGATGTCACAGTGGGGAAAAGAGGGATGATTTGAGTCACTTCAGAGAAACAGAATCCACAGAATTTAGCAACTAAGTATGAATAAGGTAAGGAGAAGGGCAAGAGGAAGCAGAGTTGAAGGCCATCTGAACTGTCAAACCAAATAATAACATCTCAAGACTTGGTACCCTCCAGGGTTATGCTAAGTGCTGGGCCTAAGAGCCTGAGTGTATACTACCTCACTCAACTCACAAACTAACCCTCGGAGGAAGGTATAATTCTCACTTTACAAAATCACATTTATAAGCAGTCAGCTCAATACCAGGAAGCCTGTGCTCCCTGATAAGGTCACTAGGAAAGAACACTGATTAACATGAGCTCCTTCCTAGGTTTGTTATTACTGATTTCTCTATGGCCAAAGTTCGTGAACAATGACTCCTCTGTTTTAAAGATTCTCTGGGCTACAACTATCATGTCTCTGCTGTGTAGTGTGGAACTGCCGGTACTGGATTATCCAACACATTATAGCACACGAGTAAAAGGAAAACTCTCATCTTTCTGTTTTCCTGTTTATACATTATTCAACTAATCGGTATTTTGACTGTCCATTAAATTTGACATGGATTTTCAAGTTCTGATTGTAACTGTGAAAATAGAATGAATTATCACAGACATTACCAGCTGCCTCCCCCAAGCCCACCTCCTGCTTCTTTCTAGAGGAGCTCTGACTGAAAGTGGTGTCCACTCTCCACGTGGCCATCTGCTTCAGGGAAGATGAGCTCCAGCCACACCCCAGAGAATGAGTCATAACTGAGCCATAGGAATGCAATTAAATTCTATCAAGGTAAACAACTGTGCATAGATGTCCAAGGGGAGAGTAGGAAAACAAAAAGAACCTGGATCCTTGATCAAAGGCCTGGGAAATACACGTTTACTCTTTTTAAAGATGACTGTTACATTTTTTGGTTCTTGCAACTAAAAAGAGACTGAGGAACAGACCGACCCGTGGACTGCACACACTTGCACATGTTCTGATTGGAGGGAGAGGTAGTAGTCAGGGAAGTGTGAGACGTCTCAGAGTCTTTCTTTCAAACTTGGTAATTTCTTTCAAAAGAACGCAGGTAATATATTAAGATAGCATACAAAATGTATCTTCCTTTAGAAGTTTTCCAAAATCTATTGTAATATTCACTTAATTTGACATTTTACAAGGTGTGTCCTAATTTCCCACAGCAAATTCTAATTTTCTTAAATCTAACAAGAATGAAAGCAGGAGAAGGGGACAATAAAGGATGTTATAGTGGGGTGGTATAACCGACTCATTGGATATGAGTCTGAGCAAACTCCAGGAGACAGTGAAGAGACAGGAAGCCTAGCATGTTGCAGTCCATGGGGTCGCAGAGTCTGACATGACTGAGTGACTGAACAACAACAAAACAAGAATGATAATTTCTCCATATTATAATCCACTATAAACATCACATATACATATATATATATATAAAAGGCATATACATATACTTCTTATACTTTGGGGTAATACAATGTTAATAAATACGATAACTAGTAAATATGAAGGTAAAAATCCAGCTTTTACTTGTTTGTTGTTAAAAGAATACAATTAAGAAACTTCAATTGCAGATATAAGAATATAGTTAATCAAAACTACTAAGAAGTTCACAAGTCTATAAATTTTCATGTATTTTAGAAAAGTTTAGAAGTTAACACTCTTTGGTCCATGGAACAAGCTATTCACAGTAAAGAGCAAATACTAAGACCAACGCCACATAAGTTTCAGTTTCATGTTTTGCGGAAACCCAGCTGTCCCACGCCACATCCCAGATCCATCTGCTGGCAATCTAGGACAGAAATGTTCAGAAGGCCCACTTTAGATCAAACATGTTAAAAAGTAATTCTTTAATCTATACAAGTTTGGTTTTTTCAGAAGTTGCATCACTATCTTAGGAAGTTTTATTTTAAAAGTAATTTGTCCAATTTTCTCTTTGCTGAAAAGACTTAATAGTGATGCTTCCTGGGCCCATCTTCTCCTTACTGGAGAGGGTAAGTTGTCTAACACAGAGAGACCAACCTTAGCAGTGTGTGTCCCGGGGCAGAACAGGAGGCACTCTAATTCGGGTCTAGGAGTTCTGTATGCAGTACTACTCTGCTGTCACAGTCCATGGTAAGACATTATCCTTCCTACCCGTAGATTTTCAACCAAAAGTTTCTTAGGGTCTTGTCTTGAAATGAAGAAATGGTACGATCCTATAAGCAGGCTGTTAAAGAAATCCTAACTCCTTTGCTTCATGTACAAAGCCACACAAAATCTGGTGAGCTTCTCCCATCAGGAGGCTGAGTCTGCTTTTCCACCCCATGAATGTGAACTGACCTTGGGACTTGCCCTGAGCAAAATAATGTGACACTGCGCAGCTTCCAAGAGAGGCCTTGGGAGGTCTTCTGCTCTCACCTCTGGAATGCTGCGAGGAGCCCCATGTAAGGACGCCTGTCCTCCTCTGGAGGACGACGCCTTCTGTGCAGGGGAACCAACGGTCACGACTGAGAGAAGGCTGTCTGGGACCTCTGGGCTAGCTGCATCATCAGATGGCCGACAGTGCACTCGTGAGGCCAGAGGAAAAGTCCACACAGCACATCCAGGCTGAGCCAATCCACAGGACAATAAGCAAGCACTTGACTCCTGTCGCAAGCTGCTCACTTCTGGGGTGGGGCTACCTAAACATACCCCAGTCTCTCTGGTCAAGCCAAGCCTATGTTGTCCTTGCGCCCCATGTTTTCTCTGCTTGGACTTTCTCCCTGATCTTTAGCACAGCCGGTTCCTTCTTGTTCAGGCATCAGAGGACGACCTCCCCTTCTCCAGACCATCCCAAGGAGACATCTGTCCACCTAGACGCTCCCATTCCCTGAGTATACAGGTGGATGGGGCAGAATTCTCTCCTCCCTGGAGCCTGGCGACTGTCCTGTGGGCGGCAGCCTTCCCTGGGGCTGAGTCCTCCCGCCATGCTCCCACATGGAGGTACTTACATTGATTGCCTGACCCATCTTTTGAATAAATAATACTTTTATAATGAACTTATAACGGTGGTACCCAAATTCTTTGACCGATGACAATATGCGATCTGCTAATTCAAGTGACAAATGAGAAAAGACTTTGTCATCATATTTGACATCTTGAAGACTTTCCTTTAAAAAATTAAGAAAAATATTTTAATTTTCAAATTTTAAATAAAAATTGAAGTAGAAAGTGTTAATAATTGTATATTAATATATTAATGTTATATATATTATATAATATACATAATTAATATATACAGCTTTTGGAAATATATACATATCTCTAACCAAATGATACTAAATGGTTGCTATGCTTATCGATCTATTTCAATAACAATTTTGAAAAAAAATTTGACTTAGTTTTAAAATTATGTTCAATTGCTCTTCCTTAGCAATCCTTAAGCTTAACTTTTCCTTTACTAGATTACTCTGCCAAATATTTATTAGGGAGACACAAGAGTTCTTTTTTTTTTTTTTTTGCCACTCGGCCTGTGTAATCTTAACTCCCTGACCAGGAGCTGAACTCACACCCCCTGCACTGGGAGCATGGAGTCTCAACCACTGGACCCCACGAAGTCCCTGTTCCTGTCTTCTTGTCTCCCTCAGTTACAGGCCACTTCTTCCTAATCCTGTCCCTATGGCTTCTCACTCTAGTGCTTTTTTCTGTGACCTCCAGAAGAGTAATATGGAAATCAAAGATTGCTTATCGTGTTTGTCACTAAATTAATATATAGCTGGGATTGGAGAGACAGATGTGGGCCATGAAGCACTGCATTTTTCTACAGACCACAAGCAGACTTGGACCATCTGGTGAGCAGGTAGCACCTGCCTTTGATTAACTGACTCAGACCAATGAAAAACTCACCAATGTTCTAGTTTCTAATAATAACAAATGGATGCCTACCTGTTAATTTTACAGGCAAATAAAACCAAGTAAATTACCCATTTTTTGGTTGTGCTTCCCTTCTAGAAGGCTTTTGGATCTGAACTGGGTCTAGAAGCGTTCAGTTCCCTCAGGCATTTAGCGCAATCTTTTGGACACTTAGCAACATCCATTCTCTCTTCTCAATCTGCCTAAGAGATCCCAGGCTTTATCTATTAATACATACAAGTTCCATTTTAACAATTAATGAATAGCTGCTATACGAAGATATCTACAAGCTCCAGCAGTATATATTATTTCTATGTCTAGAGAAGTGATAATGTTCCCTAAATACAAAGGAAAATCCCCACCCTCTCTGTGACCCCAGCCTTCCCCCTACATATCCAATAAGCTGTTCCAAGCCCCTTATGCTCCATGCAATTCTATAAATGATCACATGTAAATACAACTCGAAATTCTGCTATACCCAATAAACTTGAACTCAGTCAATGTCGTAGGGCCAAGTGAGACACACACCAAAATGCTTGCTATTAGGCCACAGCGTTAATAATTACTTTATTGTATTGAGTTGAATTTATTTCCAAGTTATGAGCCATAATATAGTTTCCGAATATTATCTGGTAATTATTACTTCAGTTTAGAAATGTATCTATGTCTATGGTGGTGGAGGGAGGTGGGGGAAATGGTTTCCTAAATATTCTTCTGTATTAACGTATTCATTTGAGAATTAACTCTGATACAATTAAGGGGATATAAATCAAGGAAATGACAACCCACTGAAGTATTCTTGCCTGGAGAATCCCACAGACAGAGGAGCCTGTCGAGCTATAGTCCATGGGGTCGCCAACAGCTGGACGTGACTAAGCAACCAAGCGCACAAGCACAAATTATTTATACAAGAAACTGGATGTATGCTTTCCCCTCAATAGCTAGCTTACATCAGTTGTTACTAAAGGAATGCATCTTGCAAACTTGAGGTGGGGGAGGTGATGTTAAAACAAGGAGTACTCCTGAAGAGGGGTTAGGCAGGGTAGAGTCCCACGGAGGGAACCTGGTCTTCAGAAATCTCCTGGGTGCCTGATGCCCAAGGGTGAAAAGGGGATTCAGCAAAGGTCGCTCCTTAAACGAACATTCTATAACTTGAAAGTTTTTAATTTGGCCCTTTATTAGGAAAGATGAAGGGGATTCTTTCCATCTGAACAATGCAGCCTTCAGATACTACACTAGTATAATTAATGTTGGTGTGACAGTATTAGCTCTGTAAAACTGAAGCAGCTTTGTGGGACTAGCCTGAAAACGTGTCTGAGTTTCAAACAACTGTCTTAAATTAACTTCAGATTCCAGCTTGTTTCATGAAGAAAATCCATGCCTAAGTTGGGGATTCCCTGTTCTTAGGATATTTAGTGTAGTCATGAATCCGTTTTTCACACATATTCAATAGGGGATTTAGTTTTTACTCATTCCTTCAAATATGGAACCTTCAGGATAAATAATTTATGGATAATTAAATGTTAAATACCCCCCAAAAATTCTTTTCGATTTAGCTTTAATCATAGCATCAACATGAAGATTATTCAGTATGACTACAAAGTACTGTCAGAGATAAATGCTACAAAAATACTGCCATAAATCTTAACATGGTTTATCACATCCCCAAAATTAAGATACTGCTATCATATATATCTATCAACGTACCTTCAGTATCTGCTGGACTTTTGTTTCTACTGAATGAGCCTGGAATTTTTTCAATGGTGCCATTCTATATGAATTAGAAAACTTTAGTTTTGCCAGGGCACTCTTCCATTCTTTACCTAGATCAGCAATTGAGTCATCAAATGGAGGCTCTATGTACTGAACATCATGAATTGATTCTCTCAGTCTTTCTCTTAAAATTTGTGCATACTGAAAGGAAAGGGAGAGACAGAGATGACTTTTTAAATTCCATAATGAAATTTCAGTTTTAAAGACCCTGGGGCCATGGGACAGGGCTGACACAAAGCTTGGAAATACATTCTAACAGACTTCTATGATTATGTGGTTGCTAAATCCTAGTCAATCCTGGCTATCAACTTGGACAAGGAGAAAAAATATATAGGTATCATCTATCTATCTATAAACACAAACACAAATTTGAATGCAGATTTAGAACATCCATGGAAGATGCAGAAGAGCCACAAACCAAGAGTGGCCTTTGAGAGGGCAACTGAGTGGCTAAGAGACAGGTATGTAAGGAAAACTTTCATGTTCCCTACTCTAACATTGGGGCTTCCCTGGTGGCTCAGAGGGTAAAGCATCTGCCTGCAACGTGGGAGATCTGGGTTCAATTCCTGGGTTGGGAAGATCCCCTGGAGAAGGAAATGGCACCCCACTCCAGTACCCTTGCCAGGAAAATCCCATGGATGGAAGTAGCCTGGTAGGCTACAGTCCATGGGGTCGAAGAGTCAGATACACTGATCGACTTCACTTTCACTTTTCACTCTGACATTATGAAAATATTATCCTTTATTGTCTTCTTATAAGTTTAATTATTTTATCTTTGAATAGATAATTATTTAACTCATTCATAAGTTTTAATTGAAAAGATAACAAAAGTGGTATATTTGGTATATATGTCATTCCATGCTTTTGACATTCAACATATGCATTTAGTAGCTATTATGGTTAAGTATGGGGTTCCCAGGTGGCACTAACGATAAAGAACCTGCCTGCCAATGCAGGAGATGTAAGACACAGATATTAGATCCCTGATATGGGAAGATCTCCTGGAGAAGATCTACTGGAATGGCTACCAACTCCAATATTCTTGCCTGGGAAATCCCATGGACAGAGGAGCCTGGTGGGCTACAGTCCATGGGGTCACAAAGAGTTGGACACGGCTGAGCAATTAACACTTTTACTTCAGTTAAGAATGGGGCTTCCCAGGTGGCACTAGTGGTAAACCACCTGCAGGAGACGTAAGAGAGGTGGGTTCGATCCCTGGGTTGGGAAGAGTCAGACAAAACTGAAGTGACTGAGCATGCACATACAGTTAAGTACTTTATACTCTGAAGTTACAGTGGTGAACTTCATTATAATAACCAGGAATTGTTTTACTTGTATTAACTCATAATAAAGGAGTCTGCATCCATGGAGTTATCCTTCTAGCGGAAAAGGAAAAGTGAAGTCATTCAGTCATGTCTGACTCTTTGCAACACCATGGACTGTAGCCTGCCAGGCTCCTCCGTCCTTGAGATTTTCCAGGCAAGAACACTGGAGTGGGTTGCCATTTCCTTTTCCAAAATAGTGGTAATTACTACACAAATAATATCACATGATTGATAGAAAATCACCATGAGGGTCTAATTTGGACTGAATAATTGGAGAAGTCTCTTCTGAAATAACCTTTGGGCTGATGTCTAAAAGGAATGGGAAATAGGCAGGACCAAGTACTTAATATGTTCTGAGAATAAACATGTGTTTGGCATGTATGAATTATTTAGAGTGGGGAAAATAGTAGTAATAGAAAAAGGTTAAAAAGGCATCATGTAGGACTAAGTAGAATTTGAAAGGGAAGTTGAAACTTATTCCAGAACAATGAGGAACCACTGAAGGTTTTGAACAGGCAAATGGAATTTATTCCAGGGATGGCTGTTTATTCCAGAATGCAAGGATGGCTCACATAACCTCGATGATGTGATAACTCACCTGGAGCCAGACATTCTAGAGTACAAAGCGGGCCTTAGGATGCACGACTACAAAGTTAGCGGAGGTGATGGAATTCCAGCTGAACTATTTCAAATCCTAAAAAATGATGCTGTTCAAGGGCTGCATTCAATATGCCAGCACATTTGGAAAACTCAGCAGTGGCCACAGAACTGGAAAAGGTCAGTTTTCATTCCAATCCCAAAGAATGTTCAGACTACTGCACAATTGCACTCATCTCACACACTAGCAATGTAACACTCAAAATTCTCCAAGCCAGGCTTCAACAGTATGTGAACCAAGAACTTCCAGATGTTCAAGCTGGATTTAGAAAAAGCAGAGGAACCAGAGATCAAACTGCCAACATCCACTGGATCATAGAAAAATCAAGAGAATTCCAGAAAAACATCTACTTCTGCTTCATTGACTATGCTAAAGCTTTCGAATGTGTGACAACAATGTGAATCACAGCACACTGGAAAATTTTTCAAGAGATGCGAATACCTTACCTGCCTCCTAAGAAATTTGTATGCCAGCCGGACACAGAACAGACTGGCTCAAAACTGGGAAAGGAGTATGTTAAGGCTGCATATCGTCACCCTGCTTATTTAACTTATATGCAAAATACTCGGCTGCAAGCACAAGCTGGAATTAAGACTGCCAGGCAAATAGCAATAACCTCAGATATGCAGATGACATCACCCTTAGGGCAGAAAGCTAAGAGGAACTAAAGAGCCTCTTGATTATACTCAAAGAGGAGAGTGAAAAGCTGGCTTAAAACTCAACTGAAAAAACTAAGATCATGGCACCTGGTCTCATCAAATAGATGGAGAAACAATGGAAACAGTGACAGACTTTATTTTCTTGGTCTCCAAAATCACTGCAGATGGTGACTGCAGCCATGAAATTAAAAGATGCTTACTCCTTGCAAGAAAACAAACTAGATAGCATATTAAAAAGCAGAGACGTTACTTTGCTGACAAAGGTCCATCTAGTCAAAGCTATGGTTTTTCCAGTAGTCATGCATGGATGTGAGAGTTGGACTATAAAGAAAGCTGAGCACCGAAGAATTAATGCTTTTGAACTGTGGTGTTGGAGAAGACTCGAGTCCCTTGGACTGCAAGGAGTTCAAACCAGCCAATCCTAAAAAAAAAAAAAAAAAAAAAGTCCTGAATATTCATTAGAACTGACGCTGAAGCTAAAGCTCAAATACTTTGGCCACCTAGGGCAAAGAACTGACTCACTGGAAAAGACCATGATGCTGGGAAAGATTGAAGGCACAAGAAGGGGATGACAGAGGATGAGATGGTTGATGGCATTACCAACTTGATGGACATGAATTTGGGCAAGCTCTGGGAGTTGGTGATGGACAGAGAAGCCTGGGGTGCTGTAGTCCTCGGGGTTGTACAGTCGGACACGACTGAGAGACTGAACTGACTGACTGAAGGATGGCTCAACATCTGCAAAGCAAGCAGTGATACAGAAAAAGCTATGACAAAAATTAATGACCATTTATGATTAAAGGAAAAAAAAACTCTCATAAAGTGGTTATATAGGGAATGTACCTCAGCATAATAAAGACTCTATCTCTAGATCAAAAGCCCATAGCTAACAGCATACTCATAAAGATACTCATATAGTCTCTTTAAGGTAATGTTGAATTCAGTGTGCAAATATTTTGTTGGGGATTTTTCTATGTATGTTTCATGAGGAACACTGGCCTATAATTTTCTTTTCTTATGGTGAACTTGGCTGGTTTTGTATTAGGGTAATGTTGGTTGGCCTTGAAAATTAGAAGTATTCCTTTCTCTTCTATTTTTTGGAAGAATTTGATAAGGACTGGAATTAATTCTCTTAATATTTGGTAGACCCCACCAGTGAGGCCATCTGGTCCTAGTGTTTTGTTTTAGGGAGGTTTTTGATTACTGATTCCATCTCCTCACTAGTAATCAATCTGTGAATTCAGAATTTCTCTTTCTTCATGATTCAATCTTGGAAGGCTGTATGTTTCTAGGAATTTATCCATTTCTTCTAGGTTGCGCAAATAATTGGCATAGTGATTCCTTATGATCTTTTGTATTTGTTTTATCAGTTTTAATTTGTTCTCCTTAATTTCTAATTTTATTTACTTGAGTTTTCTCTGAAGTCTTGGTCAATTTGTCCCCTCTCCTCACCAGGGACTCCAAAGATAATAGAAGTTTCGCCTCAAATTTTCCCATAGGTCACTGATGTCATTTTTTTTTTAAGATTTTCTACTGCCATCTCTAATTCATTAATACTGTTCTACAGTGTCAAGTCTGCTGTTGAGTCCATTCAGTTTATTTTACATTTTTAACTCTATATTAAGATTTCCAAATGTATGTAGAAAAGTGAGACTAATCAAGTTTTCAATTATCAGTAATTTAAGGTTTGAATCGTTGTTTGCAAGCAACAGGAACTGATTCTTGTTAACCACATACATAACTAATTGGAAAGACATGAAGCAGCTCACAGAATGGAAGAGAAGGCTAAAGAACTAGGAACTTACGGCACTTCAGTATGCCACTTCAATTTAAATTAATATCCATCATTTTCCTGAATTATTGCAGGGAGTGTATCTAATCAGCTAGTTTTTGGTCTCATCCTCACTATAAAGTTAAGGAGGGTGATTGACAGTCCCACCAAAACTCTCCTCAATGGGGGAATGAGTTTATTTTCCAAAGGAAAACTGAGGTGCTATTATGAAAGAAAATAAATGGACGCAAGAGAGAGAAAATCAAAAGATATTTATAATGATCAAATAGTGTGTCCTGATTTTTCTTATGCTCAGGATCATGAGAGTTACCAGCTACCTAAAAGTTGGGAATGACTAATGTAGTAACTCACTGTCCTCAGGCATAGTTAATGAGCATTTGAGAAGTCCTTTCTGAGTTTCCTTCCATTTATCCCTCTTTTCAAATTTCTGACCTGTAAAAGCTCAGACTTTAGAGACACCTATAATTAATCACATTCATTGTCAAATAAGAAAGAACTACCTTGTCCAGGTCCCCTTTTCCCCAGATTCTGGCATGTACGTCAAATGTACCTGTCTGTCATCCCCTCCTTTTGGATTCAAACCTACTTTTCAAGACTTCAGATCTTTAGTAGACAGTAAGTTTATAAAGGGCATCTCAAAATAGAAATATTTTTCATTATTGTAAGTGACCTATGGTTACTCAGACTTATATACAATAATGGATTCTGGGAGCATGAGTTTCAAGTCCAATACATTAAGCAGTCAGCCTTGCTGTGCTCTTAGTTCTGTGAACGTGCCCTTCTTACTTTTCCTCTTTTTGTTTCTCTTTCCTCTGTAAAACGTAGACAGCAAAGAACAGTCATTAGAACCTGAAATGTTACCAAGATTTTTTTGGGGGGGTGTGGGTGGGGAAGGAATCAAGATCGTCAAAAATTCCCTCTCCTCCATCCTGTTGATTATGGGTCCCATTAAGTAGGTACGAAAACAGTTACAGACAAGTGGGCCAGAAGCCCCAGCTCTATTACTACAATTTTGTACCCTTGGACAAATTATTTTCTCTCTTAAAAATCTCAATAAAATATGGAGTATTGATCATTAATGGTTTCCAGATTATGGTCACACAGAAATCTGGTGCTATACCACCAATAAAACTGAATGACATTATCCATTAATTTCAGATAATAAGCTAACGGGCAGAATGATTTTCAGTTTAAAATTCTCTTTTTTATGTTCTTAAAAAACTGAGACTGCTGCTGTTAATAAAAACTCAAAACATCTCATTGTTCCGCTTGGTATATCCAAATAGGCTTGTTTTAAGGCACACATACACCGGCTTCTGGTTAGTAATTCTGCCCCTGGTTTGAGTTAATGACATTAAACACACTAAAATTACGCGTTTCTGGAAAAAGTCCCTCTCGGGAAACCTGAGCTGAGCAAATCTGAAGAGAACTCAAGCAGCTGTTTTGGTCCACGCGGTGCTCGACGGTCTACACCACAAGGGTGGGAGAGTCCAGTAGCCCAGAGGGCGGCCCGCGCCCCGTCTTCGCACTCACTGCCTCCTTCTCGAACATGCTAGGCCTCCTCTCTTTGCGAGGCGTCACCGGCGGCGGCTGAGGCGCCGGCATGGAGGGCGCCTTCGCGCCCCGACCCCGCTTCTCCATAGCGCCGGCGCTCCGGGGAGCCTTCACCGCCGCCCCAACGCCGCCGCCGCTTTCCGCGCGACTGCCTGTCCCGCGCGTTCGTCGCGCCAGCCGGAAATGCGCCTCCGGGAGGGGCGTGGCGTGCGTGCGTCATCCCTCGGCGCCGCGGCCGGGAGCCGGAAGTCAGAGAGGTGTCGTCCGGGTAGCGGCCTTCCCAGAGCGCACCTGTGTTCGCCCGTCAGGCCGCGACGCGGGAGGCGCCGTCTCGACTGAAGCCGGCGCCGCGGCGGGGAGGGCGGGCCGCGTCCGCCCGAGCGGGCGCCGGCTGGGCCGCCCCTTCCGCTCTCGTGCTCCCTGCTGTCGCCGACCCCGCGCTCGGGGTTGCAGGTCCCGGCTGCAGTCTGCGAGGACGTGGCGTGGAGACCGAGCCTGCGCCCTGCGCGCGAGGGGAAGCTCTGCGGCGGCGACCGCCGAGTCCAGGAGCTGTTCCCGGGACCGCGGGCGGGCGCGCGCCGCGCGCCTTGGCTTTTAGCCCTCGTTCTGACTGGCTTTCGTCCCTAGAGGAAGTGTCCTCTAGGTGGTCCCTCAGCGATGTGGGAAGTATGTGTGGCCGTCTCGCCTCTGGTTAACACTGGCAAATTAGAATTGTAGTTGACATCTTTAGGCCCCTTTGATAACGTAAAACTGAATCAAAGGGTCTCATTAACTGGCTGCCTCAGTGGGGTTGCCTCACAATACAGATTTTACTTTCCTCTCAGGGATTTCAGTGTGCACCGATTATCTGTGAGCAGTTTTTAGTACTAGCTGCTACTTGCTGAGTACTGTGTGCTGGGTGCTTTTCAAGTATTATCTCTGATTACTGCAACCATAGAAGGTGGTCATGTTTTGCCCCGTTTTACACTTAAAAGTCTCAGGTATGTTAACGTTTCCAAGGCAAGAGGTGGAAAAGAGTCTGAGGAGGAATTCAAATTCAGATCATTCTAGCTCTCAAGCACAGGTCATTTGCACTATCCCATGCTGCTCTGGGCAAGACACTGAAGTACCAAAGGTGACGCAGAGGGATTATACACACAGAAAAATGCAGGCTTTGGGGCTTCTAGTGGGAGGACAGGCATGTCCCTGAGTGTAACACACAGAAGAGATGTTTGCCTTGAGTGGCAGTTAAAGCATTGCAGCATCTATTGTTTATTTAAGGTTGGATTTTATTTCTCAATTAACAGCAGGGTCTCTTCATCTAAGAGAGGATGAGCTTAAAAAGTTAACCTAGAAGCCAACTTCTAGAATTGCATGTCTATTTGTAGGAGTAGAATGTAGCCATTCCTCAAATCTGAAGGTCTTGGAGCCTTAGAGAGGTCCATTTCAACTCAGGGTGAACGTGTTAATCGCTCAGTTGTATAGGACTCTCTGCGACCCCATGGACTGTAGCTCACCAGGATGCTCTGTCCATGGGATTCTCTAGGCAAGAGTACTGGAGTGGGTTGCCATTCACTCCTCCAGGGAATCTTCCCAACCCAGGGATTGAACCCCATTCTCCTGTATTGCAGGCAGTCTTTACCCTCTAAGCCACCAACTGGGGGTAGGAGGAGCCAATAATTCGTTTAACTCTTGTTTTTCATGTATCATGTTCCAGCATCTGCTGTGTCCTGGGCGTACAATGTTGTGTAAGACCTGATCTCTCTGCTCCAGGATCTTACTGTTTGGTTGAGTGTGAGGGACGACTGTGTTGAACCGGTGTCTACAACCGAAAGAGACTTTACTTACAACCTCAGTTGTAAAATTCAGGAGCCACTTTACTAGTGGAGTAGATGAGTTTTCCTGCAGAAATATTTCTATCTCTCTCCTGTTACTCCAGAACTTCAGCTCATTCCTTTAGAGTTCAAATGCTTTTTAAAAATACAAGGAGTCCCTTTTGATGTGAATGTAACCTTTTTGAGTTATATCTGTGTATTTGTCCAGAGACAAACCTCAGGAATTTTCACACTATAATCATTTGACATAAAGCATTAACTAGGAATAAAATTGTTAATTAGTTATGTGAAAGGATAAAGTAAGATCTCTGAAAGTGTGGTGGAGACAGCAGCTGCAGGAAGCAGTCACACAAGAGGACAGAGGGAGCTGAGGGAAGTGGTTGGCATTTTAAAGCTTAGACACTTAGAGGAGGGTCCCTGCATGGCTGAAACTCAGGTCTCTGAGGAGGAAACTGTGCTATAGAGCTGCATGGAAGAGCCTGGCAAGTAGGATGCAGAGTTCTGAAGGGAAGTCACTGGATGCGAGGTGTGTGTTGCTGGTGGGCGTTCTTGGGTGAAGCTGGTCCTGCAAGTGTTGGAAAGATCGCAGACTGGATTCAGCTGCTGCAGCAGGAGGTACTGCGACTGCAGGGCAATGCTTAAAGGAGTGGAAGTTACCCAGAAAGGCACAGGGAATTGCCAGGCTGCAGACAGGAGAAGCAAGAGCCCCCTCCCATGCTCCTTCCGTGTTCCAAGGAAAGCGTGCTGACTGGCTACGCGGGTGTCACAGAGGATCACTGAATGTCCCACACAGATATCTCAGGGAGTACCTCAGCTGCTGGGGCCTGAACGCATTGGTTGACTTCAAGGCTGAGAGGGGGAATGAAGTTTTTGGGGACAGAAAGAGTGGACAGGATAATGGGTGATACTGACGGGAATGGAGGAACTGAAGCCAGTTGGCTTCCAAATTAGGAAGCTGCCAAGACTTACTAATGTTGGAAAATGCGCACCCCTTAACACATCACATAAAGACACCAAGTCCTTTTCAGACCTAGAATATGATCTCTACAGATTTACTGGGCAATCTTAGCGTAATGTCAGGAGAATTATGAAAAATTGGTTTTATTTAATTTTTTATGAAAAAGCAGCATGGTTTGCTGCTTTTTACACTATGTAGGGAGTCGGAATTATGCATTTTGCTCTGTTTTAACATTATTTAATTCATTTAATAGCTTGGTTTTCTATTTTTCTCAGCCCTCCTTTAAAAATGCTTATTTTGATAATTTTGGGATAATTTGTGACTGCTGAAAGAAATAATGCACTATCCTTAAAATATTCTGAGCTTCTGTAAATTCTTATGTTAAAAATATGTTTAATAAAATAACTTGAAATCTTTAAACATTTACTTGAAAATATTTGCATAAGTAATCTTTAGTTAATATTTAATCACAATTTTTAATCATATAGTTCTTCTAACATCCAGAAAGTGTGTTAACACATTAACTATTCCTGAGTGTATTCTATACTTAAGACATAATAGAGTTTTCCCGTGACTTAAATATATCATAAAATTAATATTTTCTGTTAAAGAGTGTGATGTATGTTTCATATTTTAGAGATTAATTGGGGAGCCGATTGCCACCTGTCTTTCTCCTTCGGTGTATGACATGATCTGTAAACTTGGGTTTGAAGTCGGAGAAAGCTGCGACATCAGTCATATTGTAACTCAAAATGGTGATGTATGCTGGAAGAAAATTACAGACTGCATGGTTTACACAGAATCAGGTTTGTACTTTGCCTGCAGCCCAAATGCCCATCAATACTATTCTCTTTAAAATGTCTTAACCTGTAAACTTTCCTTTTCTGACCACTGCTTTTTGGGTTAGGAGATGTTATATTAATAGTACAGGCTTAACTCAAAGAGAAAAAGAATCGGTGTGGAAAGAGAGGGAGTGAGACCAGAGAAGTGTAGGGGAGTGAAGGAGGGGCTGGAGGCTGTGCAGGCCCAGGGGCTCTCGGCCTGCAGTCCAGGTGGAAAAGGGAAGAAGACAGAAGTCATGGCTTAAGGGCATGGGATGACCAGTGTACATACAATTACTTTATATGTCTTCCAGGCATTCTTGTACCTTTTTTTAAGTAGGGATGTGGATTGGCATATTTTAAAATAGTTGTAAAAATTATAAGCAAACATGATCTGGCCCAGCAAATCCAGGAACATACAAGACAGGTCCAGGTGTGAACATGTGCCTGTGCCAGGTTACTCCTTGCAGCATTTTGTAACAGAAAAAGAAAGAAGGAAAGAGCCCTGGAAATAGCCAGATGTCAAGCACTACAGGACTGGTCAAACAAATGGTGAAAAATGCGTGCAAGGGAACATTATGCAGTGGTGAAAGAGTGTAAGGAGGCCCATCTTTCTGGGCCAGAAATCTCTCTGAGCTATATGGCTGAATGAAACAGTAGGGGGAACATGTAATATTTGCCTGTATATGTATGACTATTTCTAAATACACTCAAGAAATGTATAGCATTTCTTGAACGTGAAAGCTGCTATAGGAAGGAGAACTAGTAGCAGGAGAGAGACTTCCACCCTTTTATATTTTTGGGTTGTGAACCATGTAAATGTTCAGCCAAAACTTAGGGAAAAAACCCTCAAACCCAAAATTCATATTATAAATATGTTCCAAAGTAATAATAATTATTATAAATTAATGTCATTGGAAATCTCCTGGTCTAATAATGTTACATTAAAAAGTCAGGTTAAAGTATTATATATACAAACTTACATACAGGTAAAGAAAGTTTAAAAATATTTTTTGTCTTATTTGAACCTTTCTGTATTTTTCAAACTCTCTGACAGTTTTTCTTTATAATTAGGTAAACACACATGTAACTTATCTTCCACAACATGAGTATCTTTGTTCTAAGTTCAGTTTAAACCGGTTCTCAATTTTGTGGCGATTTCATCACTGAAGCACTTGGGCGACAGGCGTTGTGTCGCGCAGTGCGGAGCTCACCGGCTTTCTCCCTCTTGAAGCCCAGGGGCTGGACTGCCGGGAGAGCGTGCGGCTCCTGGGCCCCGTGTGCCGGGCCGCCCACCTGTACGTGTCGTCTCTGCGCGAGGGCCAGTTTGAGATGCGATACGCACCGGCGCTCCAGTGGACAGGGGTTCCAGAGGTTTGGCTTTTGAACAGCAGCAAAGCCTTAGAAGTGAGAGCCTGCGGATTCCACTTAAAGGCCTTTGCTCCTTGCTGATTTTAAAGGGGTCTCCTCCATCCTCTGGTCCCTGGGCTATGAGAAGGCTTCAGTGTTGCGAGGGAAAGTTGGAGCTGTTTGCAGAGCCTGAGCTGAGAGACATCCTTTGCCCAAAGGAAGTTTCTGGATGCAGTGTCAGGATTGGGGTTCGGGGGGTGGTTTGGTGCATGGGTGCTGCTGGTCCCAGGACAGCTCCAAAAAGAGAGAAGGACTCCAGACTGATGGAAGATGTTCCTGAGGCCCTGGGACCAGGGGACTCGAGGCGGGGATGCTCGGCTTGTTGAGGGCGGCAGAAGGGAGGTGGGAGTTCAAGATCCAAACCGGCTGTCTCCCTTGGCGCATTAACTGGTCACAGTAGAGCAGCACTTATGAAAGTCTGACCCTAAAATACCTTGACTTTCCTCATACAGAGTGCAGGGCCTTCCCTTCTCCCTGTGTAGTAGCTCGCTTAAGTGGCAAGGTGAGCTATCTTATTTGTCTTAAGAAGGAATCAAAATGAGGTATAAGGTTTAGGTCCGAGGATTTGACTTTCCAGTTTGCAGCTACGCCAGATTTATTGCTTTTAATAAGCATTTACATAAAGAACTTCCCCAAACCTTAGGTATTTAAATGTTTTTCTTGATTCTTTGTATCTTGTTATATTTATATAAAAAATGTTCACCTACACCAAAACAGTCATTAAAATATGCTAACTGAAATCTTTAGAGGTTTGCATTTCATTAGTAGAATTGTAACTTTGAGAAATAATGCTTATTGAACACGAATTCTGACATGTGTCTTATTCTAAACAGTTATTTCCTGAAATACTTGACGCCTTGAGAAGTCTTGAATCTCCTAGTATTTCCCTCAGCCTCATGAAGCTCACGTCATGTCTGGAGCGAGCCCTGGGTGATGTGAGTGTGAGGACTCTTTCACTGTTGGCTGTGTAAAGTGTCTGAATGAACAGTAAACTGGTTTGCAGTTTCACTGAGATTCCTAGATTTCAGTTGTTTTCCTGTGTAAAAACTTGGCACAGATTTTTGAAATATTTCTCTTTTTGAATGATTGGGAGATCAGAAACATCAGTTTTTCCAGTTCTTTCCTCCCCTCATTTGTAAAGACACTTGCTTTGTGGGTGATATTTTGGTTAATGTGATTTGGCTCATTGTAACACAGTTGTTAACACAAGTTTGTTTGAATTTCAGGTATATTTACTGATTGGGAAGGACTGCCCCTTTCTTTTAAGAGATCTGCTTGCATCTGAGGAACTTGCTCAAGTCTTCGGGCAGCCTGTGGTAAGCTTGTCCAGTTAAAACTGATGGAGGGAAAAGGGCTCAAAACAATCAATGTTAGCTCTATTTTTGTTTCTCAAAAACTGATGCTTTGTTAGGAAAAAATTAATTGTTTCAGGGATTCTGGCTTTCCTTCCTTTCCCACAGACCCTTTCCAGCCAAAATTGCCATGCTTCCAGCCAAAAGACACACCTCTCTCTCGTTCTGGTGATAATTAATGTGCTTTGATGATAGCCTCTGACGTGATGACCTCAGGTGTGGAGCCTGTGGTGTGATGAGCAGGTGTGAGGGCCTCAGGTGTGGAGCCTCTGGTGTGATGACACTGGAGGAATAGCCTCTGATATAGTAACCTCTGGGGGCCAGGCAGATGAACAATTTGAAGTCTATTGATCTCATTGATTGTGTATTATAATAGTAATTCTAAAAGATATAATAATAACTTATTCAAGAGTAAAATTTTAACCCTTTAAACAGTGATATTACAATTTTATTATTAAAAAAGTCAATATTTTTAACATGAGAAAGTGTACCTTTTGCAGCTACTGAAACTTAAGTTGAAAAAAAATTTAGATGCCAGTTTAAAAATGGGTACTTTTTCAATATCTTCTCGAGGCCATGTGATCACGATTTTTCAAGACCAGTGAGTAACCTTCAGGCAACTAAATAGGTCAGGTCAAGGTGAAGAAGCAAGCCAGGGTGGTGCCCACCAGGAGGATGTTTACAATGGGCTCACCAAGAAATCTGTTGTCCGTGAAGCTTCCCCACACCTCCTGGCGGTCCGTCACACCTTGTCAGCTTAGGGTCATCCCTTTGGTGGAGAGTGTGGCTCGAAGCACAGACTGCCTGTAGTCACACTGAGCTCTTAAATCCCTTGTTTTGCTCTGTCCTCTGTCTTCTGCCTGTGCTGTGCAGTAAGCCTTCTGTCCACCCGCAGCCCTTTTAGCTCCCAGGTGATTTTCCTAGTTC
This sequence comes from Antilocapra americana, assembly GCA_007570785.1. Classification (NCBI taxonomy): domain Eukaryota; kingdom Metazoa; phylum Chordata; class Mammalia; order Artiodactyla; family Antilocapridae; genus Antilocapra; species Antilocapra americana. Next base: position 1,064,848 of record ML663576.1, read on the forward strand.
CTTGGCATACACACTTGTAATTTCCCAGATGGTATGAACAATTAATTTAAAATAATAGTAAATTTAAAGCAAGTAATATTTAATTGTTAATATTGTTACAGTTGTTGATATTTAATTAAGTTCATGTTGAAGTATTTTAAGTTAGCGTGAGAGCCAGGACTTCCTGGAGTAGCCCGGAAGGACTGGCTGTCAGACGTTCTGGCGCTGAGTCCAAACCCTTGTGTGAGTTCCTGCCCCAAGGGCATCCAGAGCACCTGTCTCCTCTTCCCTCAAGTCTGCGGGTGCTTCCCTGAGTCTCTGGGAGGCTCAGCTCCTCTTTCCTACAATACGGGTTTGAGTCCTCTTAGTCTCTGAGCGGCTTCCGTGTGTTCTGAATCTCCTGTAGCGCGTGGCACTGCACACCCAGAGGATGCCAGGGGAGCTGTAAGTGTTGCAGCTGGACAAGCAGGACCCTTGTACTGGGAGGGTCCTCACTTAGTGTTGCTGGGTAGGAGGGTGGAGCAGGTGAAGGGAGAGCTTCAGGTCAGACAGGAGGCCGAGCCTGGGCGCTCAGCTGCCTGCCGTGGAGTCTAGTCTGCTGTTTGCCGTGCCTCTCGATGGTGGCGTGGAAGCAGTGTGTCCTGGGGGACCCCATCCCCTGCGGCTTTGGGCCTCTGCACCCTTGGTCTCAGCCCTGCTCAGGTGCATGCTTCTCACGCGCGTGGTGTGAGTGCAGCGGCTCCCTCAGAGGTCTTCCTGGGTGAGCGTCTGCACGGGTGCTAGGCAGGCGCCGGTTTGTCCCTGTGGCCCACATGCTCTGCCTCGTCCCCTGGGCTCCGGGAGGAGCGCTCACGCGGTCCCAGCTGGGTTGGCTCCTCAGTAACTCCGTGCCCTGCCCCCTCCCAGATGGACGTGCTCAAGGTCTTCGTGGGCTCTCCGCGTGGGCTCAACCTCCGCAACGTCCTGTGGCACGGCTTCGCGGGCCCTCGGGAGGTTCCGCCCAAGTAGGTGCTGGGGAGGCGAGCACGCTTTCTTCACGTGCTGAGAAGTTTGTTTTATTTTGAATTTCACATCAAGGAAAGATGTATTTTGAGATGAATGAGAGAGTTTGGGTTGAGGATGTTGAAGACAGAGCTGAACGTTAGTGGCCGAATGGCTGCTGTGGCAGTCGGGTGCTGACTCAGGCTCAGCGTGGTGCCAGGCGCAGCTCCTGGCGGGCGGGTGGGGGTCCTAGGTCTCGGCTCACCGGCTCTTGAGATGTCACTGGTCCTCTGGACCACTGCACAGCTTCATCCCCACAGCCAGTGGGATTTTCTGCAGTTTGATACTGCTTTGCTTTCTTAATTTTAAACTTTTTTTTAAGTAGAGCTTTTTATATGTGTGCTGGGTTTGTGTTTCTAACAGATCACTATGGTTTTTCCCACTAGGTACTGCTCAATGATGGTGTTGTTGACAGTAGGATTGGGTCAACTACTCAAGGGTTACCTTCAACAGACTAACTTTACATTGGTACATCGACCTTTCGTAACTCTAAGGAGCATAGAGGATTTGATTGTTTTTCCTGGCAAGTACCACATTTCACGTTTTTCTTAAGATATTTATAGCGTCATTAAGCAGTACTGAGACTGGAGCTCTGTGGGAGGGATAGTTACTCTCCAGGGGCAACATGCCTTTGAAAGTGTCATGAAGAACCTCTTAAACTCTGCCGCACAGATCTTCACCTCTTCCCATGGTGCCCCCAGGGTTGGCTCTGGAAGTCTGAGAGTCACGGCCACGTGAATCAGTGTTGATATTATTGATGAATAATGTTAATAATGTTGGTCGGTATTAATAATACCAGTTGACATGAGCTGGTACTAATGGTAAGAGTAGTGTACCGTGCAGATGGGTGGCTTGGGCCAGTCTGATGAGCATCCTCTCCTCTCAGCGCTCTTGCTCTGCTCTCTTAATGGTGACACCGGAAGTGCCACTAGTGTAAATGTTCTTCTGTGTCATCTTTGCACTTCCTGGTGGCTCAGTGGAAAAGAACCTGTCTGCCAACACAGGAGACGAGGGTTCAATCTCTGGGTTGGGAAGATCCTCTGGAAAAGGAAATGGCAACCCACTCCAGGGTTCTTGCCTGGGACATAGCATGGTCAGAGGAGCCTGGGACTGCAGTCCATGGGTTGCAGAGAGCTGGGCACGACTGAGCAACTAAACAACAACAAATCTCATCTTTTGTTGTTTTTTTCATGGCAAAGTCTTTTACCAGATTAATGAGGTTGAGGACACAGGACTTCGAGAACACAGATAAACCCTGGGCTGCAGGCCCATTCCCTTTGCTATTTGGCTGTAGACATGCCGTGTCTATTTGCCAATGAAAACCCTGGTGGGAACAGCACAGAGCCTCTTGGCCCCAGCGGTCGTAGCCTTTTGGTACCATGGAACCCGTTGGTAGCCTGGACTGCCAGTAGCATGTCTGTTAAGACTTCACTTGTGTAGAGCAGTTTCAAGTTGACAGCAGCGTCAGGAAGGAGGTGCAGAGGTTCCCAGCCACCCGTCTCCCGTGTCCACATCTCTCACAGGTGGGACGTTGGTCACCACGGACAGATGCGCCTCCGTGGACACGGCACGGTCACCTTAACTCCAGAGTTCGCCTTTGGGTTCACGCTTGGTTCTCGTTTCTTTGGAAGATGTATTTTTTTGGGCAGTGTGGTCGGCCAGTTGCCCCTGAATGCCTCTGCTCACACACTTGCAGCCTCTGTCACCGGTGCAGCTGCCCTGGGCCCCCACGGGTTGCCTGTGGTCACCTGCATCCCTGGCTGAGTTCAGGTGGCCTCACTCTTAGACGGCATTCGTTGCCCCTGGTCCATCTTCTTAAAGAGGTCGGCCCAGTGGCATCACTCCCTAAGCGTGTTCACACCTTTTTTCAGTTGATCACTGTGATTGTGCTTAAAAATATTTGCTGTTTTACAGATGTTACATGTGAGGTGCTTTCAGTATTAGAAGAAGTGATGAAGAAGTCTACTTTTATACTGAAAATCATGTTGCCATATTGGGAAGTTGCATTAACCAAGTTAAAGTCTCACAGGTACCTGCAGTGTGACGTTACAGAGTGGTTACCGGTAGTCTCGAGGCCAGGTCTTCCTAGAACCCTCTCCCTCCCGTACAGTGTTGCTGTTGGAGTAAAAGCAAATAGGAGTCAACCTGAACATAAATTATCTTCCTATAATTAATTAAAAGGCATCTTGTAATTGTGCTTTAAACATTTTTGTTTTTCAGTACAGTTTTATATAGTTAATAATGATGATTATTTTAATTTAATTTTTATTTTAGAAATTAAGAAATTGTTTTGGCTGCTCTGCACAGCCCAGTTCCCTGATCAGGGATTGAGCCCGGGCCATGGCTGTGGAAACCCAGAGTCCTAACCACTCGGCCACCAGGGAGCGCCCCAGTAATTACTTTTTTGAATCGACTTCTTAATATTTTTCAAGCTCTCATTGTGACTGAAACACGGTGTGCAGTGTCAGAGAATCATGAGAGAAAGAGGCTGTCAGTTTCCTCTGTTCCCTGGGGAGCAGGCCCCGGTGCTGCACCGGGAGGCCAGTGGGCCCACTTCTCTCCCTGTTACTCTGTCCTGATGCAGACACTTGACTGGAAACCGTGAGAGCCCACCGACACCCTGGTGCCTGAGTACTTTTTAGATGAAACAAGTGTGGCAGGTATTTGGTGACATTTGAAAGTGAAGTCGCTCAGTCGTGTCCGACTCTTTGTGACCCCATGGACTGTGACCTGCCAGGCTCCTCCGTCCCTGGGATTTCCCAGGCAAGGATACTGGAGTGGGGTGCCATTTCCTTCCCCATTATTCTGCTGCAGCTAGAAATGTCTCGTCATACGTTAAAACACCAGAAAACAGTTTTACTGTCACTCGTCTCCTGAGACTGATTCTGTTGTTGCTTCTTGCGTTAGTGAGTAACATCACCCTCACTGCTTTGGATGCCCATTGGCAACCTCTGGAAGACGGCGCCCTTACTCTGGCTTTGGTGCCAGAGTTTACCTTTGAAACACGAAGCTTTACTCCTTTCCTTCCATTTCACAGGTTTGCTGACTGTGCCATACTCTTGCTGGTGCAGCTAGAGACTGGACTTAGGAAAGTCTTTGCTGAAGTGAACGAATGTCCAGAGAGACTTCTCACTGCTGAGGTACGCATGCCCCAGTGACTGGTGGTGGTTGCTGCTGTATTGACAGTTTTCTATCCATAATTAAAGTTTTTACTATCTTGTTTTTGTTTATTGTTAAATGGATTTTCTCGCAAGAAGTTTATTTGGAAGGCTTGATTGTCGTTTTTTTGTGGTTTCAAATTTTGATTTTGTATGACTTATAGTTATCTGTGATTCTTCCCTTGAGGCTCAGCTCGTAAAGAATCTGACTGCAGTGTGGGAGGCCTGGGTTGGGAAGACCCCCCTGGAGAAGGGAAAGGCTACCCACTCCAGTATTCTGGCCTGGAGAATTCATGGTACAGTCCATGAGGTTGCAAAGAGTCAGACACGACTGGGCGGATACAAATGGGAAAAAAATTCTAAGTCATTTTTTAAACTAAATAATGTCATAACAGTGGTTGATGCTCATGCTTTCTCTGTAGCCATAGTTACTGGTGTACTCCTGTAACCCCATGAGGTGGGCATGGGTGGGCTGCAGCTTGCCTTCTCTAAAGAGACTGCTTCCTTTTGGCCAGGGCTGCCGGTGGGCTTAGTGACGCCTTTGGGTGGCTGTGTCCTCGTGGGCTATGGGAGAATCCATTTCTGCTGCGCCTGGAGCTCTTGTTTCTTGCCCTGGTCCCTCTTCCTCTCTTTGCCCCTTAAATAGACATTCCTCAAAACACCCTACTCTCAGCCTGCTACTCCTCTTTGTATGCTTCCCCCGGGAGAGCTCACATAATCCAGTGCCTGAAGCTGCTACCTGTGTGGGAGCAACACCAATCAGAACATACTCTGGAACTAATGGAAATGAAAGGCCAGGCGGCCCAAGTGGTGATGCAGCTGAAGCGGTGCTGAGAGGGTGGTTTAGAGCGTTCAGTTCGGCCATCTTCAAGGCATTCTTTGTAACGCACGTTCTTTGATCTCCTGTGTTACATTGACACCTGTCTGTTGAATATGGCGCTTTCCCCAGCATTCAGATTTACTTTACTTCAAAAAAGGCAATGTTTTTCTTCTACAAATTTGTTCTCTGATATTCCTTACTATCCTTATTCTAAACATGGTTTTTCCCCCCGTACTGTCTCATTGGGGCTTCTCCTTTGTCCTTGGACGTGGGTATCTTTTTCTGGTGGGATCCAGCATTCTCCTGCTGATGGCTGTTCAGCAGTGAGCTGCAGTTTTGGAGTTCTCGCAGGAGAAGAGGAGCACACGTCCTTCTATTCCGCCATCTGCTGACGTGCAGAGAACTAAGACCTGGGCACCTGGTCCCATCACTTCATGGCAAATAGAGGGGAAACAGAGGGAAAGTGACAGACTTTATTTTCTTGGGCTCCAAAATCACTGCAGATGGTGACTGCAGCCATGAAATTAAAATACGCTTGCTCCTTGGAACAAAAGCTATGACCAACCTTGACAGCCTATTGAAAAGCAGAGACATCACTTTGCTGACAGAGGTCCATCTAGTCAAAGCTGTGGTTTTCCCAGTGGTCATGTATGGATGTGAGAGTTGGACCATAAAGAAGGCTGAGCCCTGAAGAATTGATGCTTTTGAACTGTGGCGTTGGAGAAGACTCTTGAGAGTTCCTTGGACTGCAAGGAGATCCAACCAGTCCATCCTAAAGGAGATCAGTCCTGAATATACATTGGAAGGACTGATGCTGAAGCTGAAGCTCCAATATTTTGGCCACCTGATGCGAAGAGCTGACTCACTGGAAAAGACCCTGATGCTGGGAAAGATTGAAGGTGGGAAGAGAAGGGGACAACAGAGGATGAGATGGTTGGATGGCATCACCGACTCAGTGGATGTGAGTGTGACCAAGCTCCGGGAGCTGGTGATGGGCAGGGATGCCTGGCGTGCTGCGGTCCTTGGGGCCGCAGAGAGTTGGACCTAACTCTGTCCCTTCCATGGCTCTGCATCCAGCTTCAGCACCGTCCTGTGCTCCTCCTGCCCTCCATTGCCCTCGTGCGTCAGCCTGCTGGTCGGTCCTGCCCTCGTTCATCTTGCGGTCCGTCAATGCTAGGCCTCATTGGCTTGTGTCTTGCTCACCTGAACTTGTCTCTCACAAGTCTTCTTGCTTCCCCTCCTCCTCTAACTCGTTCTCACACTGCCGCCGACTATTTGGTAAGTTTATGAGTGCTCCTGTGTCTTCTATGAGCCCATCTGCCTAAAAGCCTGTCGTGACTCGCCGCGCCTGGTTGCACCGCCCACGTCTCTGCATGGTTCAGAGGGTCTCAGAGTCTGGCCCCAGCCTCTCTCCACCTTGTCCCCATCTGACCCCACCAGCGTCATTTAGACCCCTCTCTGGGTCCTGGACATGCATGTCTTTCCTCTTCCTTGCCCACTATTCCCTGCCTGGTCACTTGCGGCCACAGGGGTGACCTCCCAGAGCCTTGTCTGCTTGGACCAAACACTGCTTTTATATTCTGCTTCTGTCTTATCTGGAGGTGGTTCTGTGTTGCATTTTTGTAGAGGTCTCTGGTGTATCCCTTGGAGTGGGCCGTCCATACCTGGGTCTGCTGGTGCCCACGCCCAGTGCCTTTCACTGGGCTCTGCCCAGTCCAGTGTTAACGGAGTAAAGCCTGGCCTCCGGTGGAGAGAGCTGGAGCCCCGTGTCAGCTCTCATCTGACTGTTCTTAGGATTGGCTTCATGGCGTCCTGGCCACTTGGTGAATGGCTCTGTGGCTCACAAATTTGGTCATTTAGTTGTCATTTCACTGCACAAGTAGATACTGTGGCTGTTTCTGCAGAGGATACAGTTTATCAAATAATGTCTTAAATTTTAGCCCAGACTTTTATCCAGAATAAACCTAAGCTCAGTTTACTGATGAGTGAGTGATAGTCACTCAGTCGTATCTGACTGTTCACGACCCCATGGGCTGTAGCCTTCTGGCTCCTCTGTCCATGGGATTCTCCAGGCAAGAACACTGCAGTGGGTTGCCATTCCCTCCTCCGGGGGATCTTCCCGACCCAGGGATTGAACCCGGGTCTCCTGCACTGCAGGCAGTTTCTTAACCATCTGAGCTACCAGGGAAAGCTACTTTTAAGAGACATTTCTAAGTTTAAAGACAGGTCAACTTAAAAAGTTTCAGCAAATACATGCTTGACTTTATCTTATAATCTGTAGACAGTACATTAGAATATGTAATGAATCCATACACCTTTTCCAAACAACCGAGACAGAAGTAGCAATAAAGTTATAAATGACAGTCCATCAAACAGATGAAATAAGTTAGATGAAGTTTCTCTCTCAAAGAGATGGGGACTGGGCAGGTGGTCAGGAAGGAAGTCCATTGTGCTTTTGACTTTGTGTGAAAAGTAGTGATCATATGGTTTACTTACAAGACGATATACAAATGAAAGCACTTTATAAGACTATAAACTGCTTCTGCAAATTGATTATTTTATGGTATAAGATCTCTTCAGAGTCGATGGAGGTTGTGAAGTTGAGTGAGATTTTGTGACTTTTTAGAAGCTTATGTGTATTAGGGGTGCAAAAGAAGATATTTATACAAGTTCTGTAAAACAGGATAGAAGTTAATTTCCATCATTAATGGAGATGAGTGAAAAGTTGTCTTTTTGAGGAAGTGGTGGGGTATTTAGTAGGCAGTTGAATACTTAGCATAGAGCTTAGGAGAGATTTTAGCACTGGCAGAACAGGTTTGGGAGTATATGGGCTTTAGAGCCATCTTCACAGTAATACATGTTGAAGTGTTTGGTAATATTAAAATGAAAATCTGTGAAGAAGCATTAATAAGTGCAGCATGTTTCTTGGGTGCTCAACCTCCTCACAATACTGATTTTGACGCGCTATGTGTAAGATCGTGCTGACTTCCCCAGAAGGCTTTGAGACGGGCATTCCTCACTTCTGGTTTAGCAGAGAAATGGGTATGGAAGGTGCTTGGGGCTTCCCGTGCTGAAGGTGCTGAAGTTGGGGCTGGAGCGTCAAGGCAGCCTGGCCCTGAGCCGCATCTGTAAGCCCTGCCCCAGGTACTCAGGAAGCATGAAGGCACAGGCTGCTTGTTGGAGAAAATACTCGATTGTGCTTGCTTGCCCACAGATACCAGCCATCAGTAGAGGTGCTGTGTGTGAGTAGTGATTTGTGAAGCTGTGGGATCCTGAGTGTCCGACGCACCTGAATTGCTCTACTTGTGAGGGTGATAGTCTTACAGGGGTTGTCTGCCAGGGTCGCTGTATCTTCATGCTTTGTGTATCATATTTATGTTGTCAGCGACATCCTTCCCAAAGTGTCGCTAGATAAAGTTTTATTTGCAAATGAAGGCTTCATACTTGTGGCCCTGTGCTAGAGTTTTTTCCTGCTTTGAATAATGTCACACTACTTGTATTTTGCTTTAATTATTTTTTTTTTCCTTTTCTGAAGTCAACAGCTCTTTATACAACCTTTGATGAAGTAAGTAAACTTCCAAGATATCTTGAGACAAACAGAACATTGTATGTGTTTAAAATAAAAATTAAAATATAAAATCAAATTAAATTTATTTGATTAATTTTAATTAATTAAATTAAATTAAATTAAAAACCATAAATCATATGCTTGCAGGGAAATATTGATAGTCACATAAGCAGAAAAAAAGAAAAAGCTGATGATAGTGTTAAGTATAGCTTTAAGGCTAATTATTAATTATGGAAAGGCCATAAAATACACGTAACACATGTATATATGTATAAACACACCATGTACACAGGGTTTGCAGACATACATAAACACATGTATGAACACACACCTACACACACACACACACACACACCTATATACACAGACTATGCCTAAACACAGACACACATACATATGCACATGTGAGCGTTAGTCGCTCAGCTGTGTCCGACTCTTTGTGACTCCATGGACTGGAGCCCACCAGGCCCCAGGCTCCTCTGTCCATGGGATTCTCCAGGCAAGAATACTGCAGTGGGTTGCCATTCCCTTCTCCAGGGGATCTTCCTGACCCAGGGATTGAACCTGGGTCTCCTGTATTGCAGGTGGATTCCTTACCATCTGAACCACCAGGGAAGCCCATATATGCACATACATATACATGAATATATATAAGCACATATACACACCTAAACACATGTAAATACATGAAAACATACATTCACACAATTAAGAATACATATATATATCTTCTTAAACTCATTATCAATATAATGAGTTTTAAGAAAACTCAAATAAGAAATTTAAGAAAACCTTTCCTAAATAGGTGGTTGCTACTTTCTTAAGACTGTCCTTATTTAATCTGCTTTGGACTTAACACGTCATACCACATGTATAGTATCTTTTGATACTGAAAGTTCTGTGTGTGTATATTTGTATACCAGTTAATCAGCTTACTTCTTTTTGCTGTTTCAGATATTGGCAAAACACTTGAATGATGGTAAAATCAACCAGCTTCCTCTTTTCCTGGGAGAGCCTGCAATGGTAAAGTGTCAGGCATTTATATTTACCCATATGATTCGCTCGTCTCAAAAATGACATTAATTTTGTCTTGTTTCCTGCCCAGAAGTGCTTCTGAAGCATTCATATGTCTGAACTCCGCTGTCTTTGCAGCCGACGTTGGCTGAGCTCTGAGCAGACTTCATGCTGATTATTCAGACGTGCTTTCCCTAGGATCTGAGGACTTAGTCACCCTGGTCCTAACAGTGTTTGAATCTGTGGGTTATGTGAATTTCCTGATGAAATGTTTGAGAGTGTTAGTTGTGAGTCATGTCCATCTCTTTGTGAGCCCACGGACTGTATGTATTTAGCCCACCAGGCCCCTCTGTCCATGGGATTCCCCAGGCAAGAATACTAGAGTGGGTAGCCATCCCCTTCTCTGGAGGATCTTCCTGACCCAAGGAAAGAACCCAGGTCTCCTGCATTGCAGGCCAGTTCTTTACCATCTGAGTCACTAGGGAAGCCCATATGTGCTGGTAGCAGGGACTGTATTTGCTTTATGAACATCAACAAAGTCAGATGTGACTAGTAAGATAAAGTGTTGGATGAGAAGAGAGGTATTTAGAACTGTGTTCTATTTGTCAAATTTTTGTATTTTATGAGGATATTGCAGTGACTTCTTTGGACTGTAAATAGGATTTTTATATATTTTAACTGGGAGTCAGCATCCTGGGTTCCAGTTCCCGCTGTGTGACATTAGTCACTCCTTTCTGCTACCAGGAAGTTGGCGTGATTGAACTTGTCTGAAGCTCTCTTTCCTCTTGAATCTCTGTGACTCCTCTGTCCAGCGGCAGTCTGCCTGAATCAGCAGATCTGGTTTTCTGACTCTTTTTCCTCTGCCTGTGGAAGAGTCCTTGAGCATGAGCTGTTGAGGAGACAGCCGTGTCTTCACAGGGCTTCAAAAATAAAAGGGTGATCTGAGAAAGGACACGTGAGAGAGGCCTGAGGGGAGAGGAAACCGGTGCTGCCTGTGTGAGGAGACGGCCTTGTCTTCACAGGGCTTCAAAACTGAGAGGGAGATCTGAGAAAGGACACGTGAGAGAGGCCTGAGGGGAGAGGAAACCAGTACTGCCCGTGTGAGGAGACGGCCATGTCTTCACAGGGCTTCAAAACTGAGAGGGCCATCTGAGAAAGGACTCGTGAGAGAGGCCTGAGGGGAGAGGAAACTGGTGCTGCCCGTGTGAGCGCTGCTGTGGACTCCGGTGTGGCCGGCACAGCCCTCCCCCTTCGGGGGTGAGGCTGGGAAGGAGGCTGCTACCCAGCACAGGAGCCGCGCAGGCAGGTCCGCAGCCCTGGTGCGCGGTCCTCCGGACTTGTCAGCTTCTGGTCAGTCCGCCGAGGGAGAGGTACAGAAACGCGGCTCGCCGGGAGATCCAGCCTGAGCAGTGGGGCTCCTGCCTGAGGTGGCGGGGTGCAGCTCCAGAGGACAGGGCTTCCCAGGCGCATCCTGCCTCGGGTAGCAGCGTGCCGTTACACAGAAGGGGGGTCCCACAGGAGAACGCAGCGGGTGTGGTGAGAAGCCGAGGGATCCCGGGGGACTTGGCCCTTACCTGCTATGTGACCGTGACTGACTCTGTCTTCCAGGCTCACTTTTCCGTAAGAACACTGCGGCCTCGGCTTGCCTTTTCTGGGCCTTCAGACGTCCTTCTTTCTGCTGAGAACACTAACTACACGTTTTTGTGTCCTTGTTTTTGGCAGGAATTTCTCTGGGATTTCCTAAACCATCAGGAGGGTCCCCGTCTAAGAGATCGGCTAAGCCATGGGGAAGTCAGTTTCCCTGAATTTCCGAAAGCAGCAGCCAATCAGCTGCTTGCATTTTCCTTTGTCCTTTTACTCAGATTTATTGATGAAGATCTGTTACCAGTGTTCAAGGTAATGTGTAGGGCAGAAGACATTTCACTGGATTCACTTCTTTCAGTTGAGAAGGAATGGAGTTATTTTCAAATTAATTATATTTTAATTATCTTAATTTATTTGAGTTATGGTGTGCCTCCATCTGAACAGATTACTTGTGGACATATATTCTCTATAACAAATAAATATTACTTGATCTCACCTAAAATAATTTATCCTATTTTTTTTACTCTAAATCTGTATTTATTCACTTAAACACTTCAGTGGCGTACAGCTGATTCACAGTGTGTTAGTCTCAGGGGTGCAGCAGAGTGAATCAGTTACGCTTAGACACACACCCACTGTCTGAGACTCCCTTCCCGTACAGGCCGCTACAGACCGTCGAGGAGAGGCCCCTGTACTGTGTAGCAGGTCCTTGTTAGTCACCTGTTTTACGTACAGTGGTGTGTGTCAGTCCAGTCCCCAGTTCATCCCCCACCCGCCCTAAGATTGTTTTCCACTGCTGTGGCTCTGCGTCTGTTTTGTAGATGAGTTATTTGTGCTGCTTGTTTATAATCTACATATGCGCGACATCATATAGCTGCCCAGCTCTCAGTATGACAGTCTCTCTGTCCATCTGTGTTGCTGTTACCTGTCTTTAGGTTTTTCCTCTCTGGATTATGCATTTGAAGTTCTTCTTAAAAAACCCTTTTAAGGGTATTCATATGCTTTCCATTACAGTTCTGTAGCTTTTTTCCCATTTACATCTTTTGATCCAGCAGAATTTACTTCACCTGGGAATCTAGCTTGTTTTTTTTAGCAAACTGCTTACAAGCTGGCCAACCCCATTTAGAGAATAAACATCTCTGTGCAGTGTGCCCTGGACTCCAGACCTGCGCTCCCTTTTCCTGTCTTTACTAAGTCTCACAACACAGTGTTTAGGGTTGACATTAACACTCACATTGGTGTCTGACGTTATGGCCCTGTTTCTCTTCTTCTTCAGAACGTCCTGCCTCTTCTCTATTGTTACTATTCCAGGAACCTGTATAGTTAAACACAAAGCCCGTGGAGATGAGCTCCTGATGGATCAATGTGGGGATACCTGATATTTTTGCAAGATCGAACACTGTTCCCTGACACAAGTGGCTGCTCAGGTCCCAAGGCCAGTCCCCAGCTTCACTCTCCAGGTTCCGTGCTCTCCCTCAGGGCTGAGCCCCAGATCCGTGTCCCCCTCCCCTGCCGCCCCCACACTGAGCCCCCATGCGTCCCCAGTGCTCAGAGGCCCCGCCAGGGTTCCTGTTGCTGGGCCGAGAAGCCACGTGTGCTGTGGTGGCCACAGGCTCATGGCTGGCTTCAGGTGTGAGTCCTGGCGACCCCACCAGGCATCACCCACCCCGTGATCCTGACCACTCTCTGATCTGGGTAGGTGTCAGAGAAAATGGAGGTTAACTGTATTTCTTCTCCAAGTAACAACTAGCCATTTGAGTGGTTTTGTGCTGTTGAGAGTTCTAGGTAATTACTGCTTGTACATAGGGAAGCTTTTGACATCCATGTGTTAAATTTGTTGGCTATCAATTCACTGACTTTGCTGTTCTTTGGTGGCAAATCATGTCCTACGGCAGCACGCCAGGCTTCCCTGTCCTCCACTACATCCTGGAGCTTGCTCAAGCTCCTGTCCATTGATTCAATGACACCTTCCAACCGTCTCATCCTGTCACCCCCTTCTCCTCCTACCTTCAGTCTTGCCTAGCATAGGGTCTTTTCCAGTGAGTCAGCTCTTTGCATGAGGTGGCCAAAGGATTGGAGCTTCAGCAACAGTCTTTCCGATGAATATTCAGGATTGATTTCCTTTAGGATTGATTGGTTTGATATCCCTGCTGTTCAAGGGACTCTCAAGAGTCTTCCCCAGCACAGTTCAAAAGCATCAGTTCTTTGGTGTCAGCCTTATTTATGGGACAGCTCTCACATCTGCACATGACTGCTGGAGAAGCCACAGCTCTGACTGGATGGACCTTTGTCTGCAGAGTGATGGGTGTGCTTTTTAATACGCTGTCTACATTGGTCCCGGTTTTTCTTCTGAGGAGCAAGCATCTTTTAATTTCATGGCTGCAGTCACTGTCCACAGTAATTTGGGAGCCCAAGAAATAAAGTCTCACTCTTTCCATTGTTTCCCCATCTGTTTGCCATGAAATAATGGGACCAGATGCCATGATCTTAGTTTTTCAGATGTTGAGTTTTAAGCTAGCTTTTTCACTCTCCTCTTTCACTTTGATCAAGAGGCTCTTTAGTTCCTCTTCACTTGGTTTCATTAGAGTGGTGTCATCTGCATTTCTGAGGTTGTTGCTGTTTCTCTCAGTAATCTTGATTCCAGCTTGTGCTTCCATCCAGCCCAGCATTTTACATGACGTACTCTGCATAGATGTTAAATAAGCAGGGTGAGAATATACAGCCTTGACTTACTTCTTCCCTAATTTTGAACCAGTCCGTTGTCCTGTGTCCGGTTCTAACTGTTGCTTCTTGACCTGAATACAGGTTTCTCAGGAGGCAGGTCAGATGGTCTGGTATTCCTATCTCTTGAAGAATTTTCCGCAATTTGTTGTGATCCACACAGTCAAAGGCTTTGGCATAGTCAATGGAGCAGAAGTAGATGTTTTTCTGGAATTCTCTTGCTTTTTCTATGATCCAAAGGATGTTGGCAATTTGATCTCTGGTTCCTCTGCCGTTTCTAAATCCAGCTTGAACATCTAGAAGTTTTCAGTTCACATGCTATTAAAGGCTAGCTTGAATGACTGGGCATTACCTTGCTGGCATGTGAAATGAGTGCAATTGTGTGGTAGTTTGAACATTTTTTGGCATTGCCCTTCTTTGGGATTGGAATGAAGACTGACCTTTTCCAGTCCTGTGGCCACTGCTTAGTTTTCCAAATTTGGTGGCATAGTGAGTGCAGCATTTTAACAGCATCATCTTTTAGAATTTGAAATAGCTTAGCTGGGATTCCATCACCTCGACTAATGTTATTTGTAGTAATGCTTCCTAAGGCCCACTTGATCTCACACTCCAGAATGCCTGGTTCTAGATGCGTGATCACGCCATTGTGGTTATCTGGGTCGTGAAGACCTTTTTTGTACAGCTCTTCTGTGTATCCTCGCTGCCTCTTCTTAATCTCTTCTGCTTCTGTTAGGTCCATACCACTTCTGTCCTTTTGAGCCCATCTTTGCATGAAATGTTCCCTTGGTATCTCTAATTTTCTTGAAGCGATCTCTAATCTTTCCCATTCTATTGTCTTCCTCTGTTTCTTTGCATTGTTCACTTCAGGCTTACCTCTCCTTGCTATTCTTTGGAACTCTGCGTTCAGATGGGTATATATTACCTTCTCTCCTTTATCTTTCACTCCTTTTCTTTTCTCAGCTATTTGTAAAGCCTCCTTAGACAACCAGTTTGCCTTATTCCATTTCTTTTTCTTGGGGATGGTTTTGGTCACTGGCTCTGTACGGTGTTATGAACTTCTTTCCATAGTTGTTCAGGCACTCTCTCTACCAGATCTAATCCCTCGAATCTGCTTGTCACCTCCACTGTATAATCATAAGGGATTTGATTAGGTCAACTGCTAATGGCCTAGTGGCTTTTCCTACTTTCTTCAGTATAAGTCTGAATTTGGCAATAAGGAGATTATGATCTGAGCCACAGTCAGC
This sequence comes from Antilocapra americana, assembly GCA_007570785.1. Lineage (NCBI taxonomy): Eukaryota > Metazoa > Chordata > Mammalia > Artiodactyla > Antilocapridae > Antilocapra > Antilocapra americana. Next base: position 1,079,977 of record ML663576.1, read on the forward strand.
TCCAGGTCTTGTTTTTGCTGACTGTATAGAGCTTCTCTATCTTTGGCTGCAAAGATATAATCAATCTTATTTCAGTATTGACCATCTGGTGATGTCCATGGGTAGAGTCTTCTCTTATGTTGTTGGAAGAGGATGTTTGCTCTGACCAGTGTGTTCTCTTGGCAGAACTCTATTAGCCTTTGTCCTGCTTCATTCTGCACTCCAAGGCCAAACTTGCATGTTATTCCAGGTATCTCTTGACTTCTTACTTTTGCATTCCAGTCCCCTAGGATGAAAAGGACATCTTTTTTTGGTGTTAGTTCTAGAAGGTTTTCTAGATCATCATAGAATCGTTCAACTTCAGCTTCTTCAGCACTGGTGGTTGGGGCATAGATTTGGATTACTGTGTTGTTGAATGGTTTGCTTTGGAATCAAGCCGAGATCATCTGTTGTCCTTTTTGAGACTGCACCCAAGTACTGCATTTCAGACTCCTTTGCTGACTGTGAGGACTACTCCATTTCTTCTAAGGGATTCTAGCCCACAGTAGTAGGTATAATGGTCATCTGAATCAAATTCACCCATTCCTGTCCGTTGTAGTTCACTGATTCCTAAAATGTCGATGATCACTCTTGCCATCCCCTACTTGACCACTCCCAATTTACCTTGCTTCATGGACCTAACACCCCAGGTTCCTGTGCAGTGTTGTTCTTTACAGCATCGGACTTGACTTTCGCCACCAGACACGTCCACTACTGGGTATCTTTTCAGTCTCTTCATTCTCTCCAGAGCTGTTTATCTGTTCTTCCTCAGTAGCAAATTGGACACCTACTGGCCTATGGGTTCATCTTCCGGTGTAGTATCCTGTTGATGGGGTTCTCAAGGCAAGAATGCTGGAGTTGTTTGCCATTCCCTTCTCCAGTTGACCACATTTTGTAAGAGTCCACAGACTTGGGTTTGCCAGTCATACAGGTGTGTCCGCTGTAAATAATGTAATTTTTTTACTCTTTTAAAAATACTTATGTTTGGCAGTTGAGTGTTTATAGTATGTAGTCCTCTTCTAGTTATATTCCTTTTCAATGTTAAAATTCTTGTTGTGTCCTAGTTTTTTAGGAGAATCTCTTAAATTTTCCAATTGTTTGGACTCTTTCTCATTTACTTCTGGTTTTGCTGCATTGTGGACAGAGTGGCGTTTTTAATTGATAACTATTAATCAGCCTTATTTAAGATAATTTTGTTGGTTATGGCTTGACTACTATGTTAAAGCTATTTTAATGAAGAGTTTTCCTTCTTTTGGCTGAGAGAATTTTGTGTAGGGAGCTAATGAGAAGTCAGGACTGTTACGTGACCTCAGACGCAATAGCAGAGAAGCAGAAGCCTGACCAAAGTCGTAGTGACAATGGTCTGTTTTCTCTAAACCAGGAAAAAGCAGCAGTGAGGTCATTGACTAACCTTGCAGGAACCTACGTTTCTCGCTGCCACCCAGCTTCTCAGCTTAAAAAACAGGTATGTGGGGAGGGATGTGCAGGTCCACAGCTGTAGAGGTTTGAAGGGTACAGGCTGCTTCCTCCAGCCCGGCTTTGGGTCCCCAGACCTGGGTCTGTGGCTTGTGTGCCTCCTAGACGCATGGCCTTGGCCTGGCCACTGCATCTTTCTGGGTCCAGTGGTTGAGGTGATGGTGGGTTTGCGTCCTCGGTGTTTTTAATACTTTGTGGGTGACTGTGTGCCGTTAACCCAGGACCTGTCACAGGTGTTGCTTGGCAGTGGTGAGGGATGTCAGCTTCATCAGACCAGCTTTTGTTAACCTGTAGATTAAACAAGCAATAAGCTTGTGAACATTTTTACCCAGATATTGTGATTGGAGAGTGGCTCAGAAATTTTATTTTACATATGGCAGGCAGTACCAGGGAACAAGGTGGGGTTGTGTCCAAGAATATAATCGTCACAATAGTTGCTAGTAAAAATTATGAAAGGAAGCTGTAGAATCAGCACAGGATGGGTTGGGGAGATTTGTAGCGGTGTCGGAGAGAAGCCGAGCCGGATTGGACAGTCCCCAGGAGCGTCAGGTGGGAGGGGGCTGTCGACACTCCCTAGGGAATCTCGTTTTCACCTGCCTTCCTTTACCTGAGCTGACCGAATAGCAGATGCCCACCAAGTTTTCAAATGTAGCCTCTGTAGCAATTTTACATGTGTGTTGTGTCAGGTGCTGAGCTGTGCGGGGAGCATTGGAGCTTGGCCTCTGCTGCCTTTGCCGGAAGAAGCCGAAAGGGAGGCTGTGCGGTGAGTGCTCACAGAAGCCTCGCAAGGCTCCAAACAGTGTCTTCTTTGGCAAGACTGTCAGTAAACAGGTCCCAAGGAGGGGTTACTAGGGCTTGGTGCTGGGCGGCCCAGTCGTGGGGGAAGCATTTGCAGAGACTAAGGGCTTGAGCATGAAGGCAGGCCTCGTGGGGAGGTGGGTGGCGTCCGGCAGAACAGTCAGTCGGCGGTGCCTCTGTCGTTTACCTTGGCCTCTGATGTGGCTTTTTCATTTTATTTTGGGGAAAGCAAGTTGCAGATGAAGTGCTTTGCCCAGTGAACCACTGAAATAAACATGAGTTTGCACTGGTCCTAATTGGGCAACTGCTCGTTGTCACGTGTCTTTTCATGTTTCCTGTCTTCAGATCAGAAGGGGATTCTGAAACAGATGCCTGCAGCTCTTTAATCACAGAAATCATGGCTGAGCTGTGTTGCCATGTGCCTGAGACACACCGCGCTGCCCCCCTCTCAGGGCCCCTTCCTCCTGAGGAGTGAGTCGGGGTGTCCTGCGTGCTTGGGCCTGGGGGAGGTGTGCTGGGTTGCAGACTTGGCGGAGGAGCTGTTAGATGAGCCCTGACGGACGTCCTCACACGGGGTCTACCGAGCCTGCCGCCTGCGACCCGGCGGGTGTGCAGACTGCCCCTCAGGACCCGCTCTCCGCCCCGCAGGTGGCCCCGGCTGCTCCGCGCGCTCTGCAGCATCCCCGTGCGGACCCTCTTCTGCCCCCGAGCTGTCCTGGAGGTGCTGGCTGTGCTCCGGAGGGTCAGCGCCCACTGCCGCCGCGTTTGTGGCCAGGTAGCCGCGTGCGTGGAGCTGAGGCGCCGGCAGTGGGAGGACCGGAGCCTGCGCTCGCGGCAGAGGCGGAACTACCTGCGTCTGGTGCGCAGGTGCGTGCTGCGCGCTCAGCTGGGGAGGGCTATGGTGGGCGGAGCTCTGGTGCCCAGGTGCGTGCTGCGCGCT
>ML663576.1:1091190-1120215 GCA_007570785.1 Antilocapra americana
GGGGGGGACGCGGGGGTTCCTGGGGGCCAGTGGGGGGGCGGGGGTTTCCGGGGGACGGGTGGGGACGCCGAGATGCCGGGGGGCGGGTGGGGACACTTTCCCAGGGATCCCGTGGGGAATCCGCTCCGGTGAAGAAGCGTTGGGTTTCTCACGTCAGAGATGCTCTGAGCTCCGTTAATGCTTTGGTGACTTGCTGGGCCTGTTTCGTGCGGGGTGCTCCCTCTGTCGGGACGCGCGGTGGCGCTCTTTAGCAAAGCCAGGCCCAGGCGAAGCCGCCGGGAGGGAAGGGGCCGGCGTCTTTGGTCAGCGGGACCTGCCCGGTCCTCTCCTCCTGCTTCGCTGGCAGTGGGCAGAGCTCGGCTTCCTGGGAGGGTGAAGAGCGACGCTCCAGCTTGTCGGCAAGTACGGGGGTTCCAGTGGAGACAGGAGCTCCGTCCCTGGGAGGACAGCCTGGCAGGCTGATCCCGAGGCTGAGAGCAGGCTGCCCCGAGAAGCTCTTTGTGTGCAGACAGGTTGACTTCCTGCAGAGGACAGCGTTCAGGAGTTGCTCTGGGAAAGGTCTCCTAAGCTCACCTTTATTAGGAGGTGCAGAGACCAACTCCCACCTGGCGCTGCGGGGTGGCTGCACTGCTGAGAGAAGCCTGCAGGGTTGCGGGCCTCCGGAGAGCATGGCCACAGCCAGCTTACAGCCGCACCAAGTAATTCCAGCCAAACTGCATCCCTGGGCAGTGTGCAGCACCCCGGTGTTAGAGTCAAGTTCACCAGGGCACACACAGCTCCCGGGTCTAGGACCCGGGAATGGGGCAGTAGAGTGCGTTAATTAAGGACACTTTACCAATCAACCCAAGATCAGATTTGAAGTTTTTCCCAAGAGCCTGGATGAAGCAGAAAGTTCTGAGATGTCATTCGATCCCTTTAAAAGAAGAGTGGTTTAGATTATGTTCGTAAATCCGCCCTTGCTGCGGCCTGTGTCACAGATGACAACCAGGCAGCCCAGCACAGGTGTGAGCGCCGGGGTGGCGTTGCTTCCAGGGCGCCTGTGGTCCTCACTCGGCCACGTCCATGCTCTCCCCTCCCCGGGGTAGGACTGCTCCTTCAGGACTGAGGAGGCCTGAGGAAGTTGTCTCCTCAGGCAGGAGGGAGCTTCTCCGTGGGGCTTGTCATCCCCCACAGGATGTGTGGCGGGCGTGGGCTTGGTCATACCCCAGTCGGTGTGGCCCTGTGATGTGGCCTCTCCTCTCCATCAGACAGTAACCCCATTTCTACAGGGCTTGGCAGGGGATTATCTTGAACAATGCCCCCACCCCACCAGCAGCCCTGTGAAGACACAGTCCCACTGCTTTACAGGTAGAGAGGATGCACCCGGCAGGCCCTGCTTCCTACTGGGCCAGATTCCTGTGTTTCTGCTCATTTCTTTCTCTTCTTCCTTGTTCAGTTCAGTCACTCAGTCATATCCAGCTCTTTGTGACCTCATGGACTGTACCATGCCAGGCCTCCCTGTTCATCACCAGCTCCCTGGAGCTTGCTCTAACTCATGTCTATAGATTCAGAGATGTCATCCAACCATCTCATCCTCTGTTGTCCCTTCTCTCCCCACCTTCACTCTTTCCCAGCATCAGGGTCTTTTCCAATGAGTCAGTTCTTCGAATCAAGTGGCCAGAGTATTAGAGCTTCAGCTTCAGCATCAGTCCTTCTAGTGAATATTCAGGACTGATTTCCTTTAGGATTGACTGGCTGGATCTCCTTGCAGTCTGGGGGACTCTCAAGAGTCTTCTCCAACACCACAGTTCAAAAGCATCAATTCTTCAGTGCTCAGCTTTATTTATGGTCCAACTCTCACATCCATACCTAACTACAGGAAAAACCATAGCTTTGACTAGACGGAACTTTGTTGGCAAAGTAATGTCTCTGCTTTTTAATATGCTATCTAGGTTTGTCACAGCTTTTGTTCCAAGGAGCAAGTGGCCTTTAATTTCATGGCTGCAGTCAACATCTGCAGTGACTTTGGAGCCCAGAAGAATAGTCTGTCACTGTTTCCATTGTTTCCCCATCTATTTGTCATGAAGTGATGGGACTGGATGCCATGATCATAGTTTTCTGAATGTTGAGTTTTAAGTCAACTTTTTCACTTTCTTCTTTCACCTTCATCAAGAGGCTCTTTCGTTCTTTGCTTTCTGCCATAAGGGTACTGTCTCTGCATATCTAAGATGACTGATATTTCTCCCGGCAGTCTTGATTCCAGCTTGTGCTTCATCCAGCCTGGCATTCGCATGATGTGCTCTGCATTTGTTAAATAAGGAGGGTGGCAGTGTGCAGCCTCGTTGTCCTCCTTCCCCGATTTGGAACCAGTCTGTTGTTTCATGTCTGGTTCTAACTGTTCTTCCTGACCTGCATACAGTTTTCTAAGGAGGCAGGTAAGGTGGTCTGGTATACCCATTTCTTTAAGAATTTTCCACAGTTTATTGTGATCCACACAGTCAAAGGCTTCAGCGTAGTCAATAAAGCAAAAGTAGATGTTTTTCTGGAACTGTCTTGCTTTTTACCTTCCTTGTAGTAGTTGATAATTCTGATTTCTCTGGCTTAGATGAAAGTGAAAGTCACTCGACTCTTTGCAACCCCATGGAATTCTCCAGGCCAGAATACTGGAGTGGGTAGCCTTTCCCTTCTCCAGGGGATCTTCCCAACCCAGGGATTGAACCCAGGTCTCCTGCACTGCAGGCAGATTCTTTACCAACTGAGCTGTCAGGGAAGCCCCCTAGATGAAAATTACATTCTAAGATGACATAACTAATTTAAAAATAAGTATTTCATTCCACGATGGGCAAGACATTCTGCCAGGGAGAGCGGAGAGTCCTGAAAGGCCACAGAGACATAGGCAGGAAGTGCCTTCCGAAAGACACTGAGTCTGAGGTGAGCAGGGTCCCCAGATGTGATGAGCTCCTCATGTCTCCCCTTCCTCCACCTGTAGTCTGGGCTGGAGTCATCACATTGGCCCTGGGGGCTGCCGGGTGAGGAGAGGGGCGAGGACAGGACCGGGAGGAATGACAGATGGAACAGAGCAGAGCCAGGAAGGCTGAGAAGGACCAGCTGAGGCAGCAGGGACGCTGGGAGTTCAAAGGAAGGCCCAGAAATGTCCCTTGAAGTGGCCTGGGTGTATCCACAGCTCCAGCAGTCAAGGTCAGGCCAGTGGGAGGGTGCAGGAGGCAGGAAGCACAGACTGTGCCCCAGGGGTTCAGTGGAGAAGGGGAGGGGTTGGCAGGGGCTCTGGGGAGAGCTCAGCCGGGGGCCAGGGGGCTCAGCATGTCTGCAGGAGAAGCTGCAGAGTAGGGAAGGGAGTGCTGGAGCAGGTGAGACGGGCAGGGGTGCGGAGCCCCAGCGAGGCTCCTGACCTCAGAGGAGGAAGGGAACATGGGGTGCAGAGGGTTCGCGGAAGGCAGCCGAGGGCACCGGATGCAGCACAGGGGGAATGGAGAGGGATCAGCGGGGAGGCTGAGAGTGGGGCCATCTGGGCGGGGCTGGGGGCCGTGAGGGCCTCGGTCAGCAGAGGACAGTGCTGCCAGGAGCCTCGGGCGAGGAGGCCTCGGGGGCACGCACCTCAGGGTGAGGCGCGAGCTGGCTCCTTGATCACATGGTCGGCCTCGCTTACTTATAAATGAGGGACCTGAGTCTGAGTCTGAGTCCGACCATCGCGTCCAGGCGGGGACTCAGGACAGCTGCTGGGAGCACCTGGGGCCAGAGGGAGGCCCGTTTGCATCGTGCTGTTTGTCACGACGCAGCAGGAACAAGAGAAGGTGTGAGAGTGGACACCTGGCAGGACAGACGTGGGGGTGCTGCTGCCCGCGGAGCTGGTGCAGGCCGCTGTGTCTGGATGGCCACTGCATGTCCAGCCCTGTTGCTGGTTGCTGTGCTTGTCACACACCCTTGGGGGGCCCTCCTCGCTGCACCCCCACCCCTCTGGCCGCCTGGGAACCCCCGAGGTCCCACGTGCCTGGCCCTGTGGGCTGAATCCCCAAGGTTCCTCCACCTTCTGCGGACACCTGACGAGCACCCGAGGCCCCAGGACATCTTCACCCCGCGGGGGATGCCCACCCCTGTGGGAGGCCCACACCGACACCCTGCTCTGTGTGTTTGTCCCCCGTGAGCCCCGCGGTTCTCACCACCACTTCACGTGCGTCAGCTGCTCTGCAAACCCAGCGGGTCTGCTGCCCGAGCGACAGCTCTGCTGTGGCCACCAGGATGTGCCCCACGGGTCAGAGAGGACGCAGTCGTCTTGTCCCCGCCAGCCCCTCTCTTCTAGGACATTCATGACGGGAGGTCTGTTTCCTGAGGATGTAGTCAGGGGCGTGGGTTTCAGACCGACTGGCTGCTGGCAAGGCAGCGTCTCCCTGGCTCCCTGGCTCACCTGTGACCACCTTCGGGCCCATCCCATTCTTGGGTCCCAGTGGACACTGAAGTGGAGGGAGCAGGTTAAAACCTGCAAACACACAGGCTCCAGACAGAGGACTCCAAGCATTGCCAGGCTGCAGAGTGTGGGGTGTTAGCCTCCATGGAATCAGCGCAAAGGTCCCATGTCTGCTCAGTTTGTTGACAGCTCCGATCTCGTCTCTGGTTGACTTCAGGAAAGGACTTCTGCCAATCTAGTAGGTTTCCTATTATAATATGGTGGCGCTTCTGTTGACATTTTTTCCCTGACTATCTAGTTAAATGTTTTTGCCCACTTACCTATAGGGTAATAGATCTTTGCCTTTCTTATTGATTTCTAGAAGCTCTTTATGCACTAAGGATGTAGATTGTGATAGGAGAAGAATATATATATATATATATATATATATATACATATACACACATATTTTCTCATTGTTTTTCTTAATTTGTTGATGTTAGATTTTATGCAGAGGTTTTTATCTTTGTGTAGTTGAATTTATAAATCCTTCTTTTGTTTCATTTGGATTTTCAGTTTTAATTAGAAGAGTCTTTCTTTGACTACAAGATTATATAGAAATTTGCCCATGATTTCTGTTAGTACTTTTATGACTTTATGTTTAAATATCTGACTCATTTGGAATCAGTTTTGATGTACAATGTGAGACATGGGTATGGATTTTATCTTTTATTATTCACTTTGTTGGAGAGCTGCCCAGCTGTTCTAAAGCCATTTACCCCAGTCCCTTTTTCACTACTGACCTGAGATGTCACCATAACTAATTTACCACATTTTCAGCATAGCAGTGGTCTAATGACTAACACCATTTTCCTACCTCTACTTGTTACTTTTTCCATTTGAACTTTAGAATCAAATTGTCTAGTCATAGTCTCCAGTATGCTATTGGAGAAGAGCAGAGAAATAGCTCCAGAAAAAAATGAGGAGACTGAAACAGTATATTTACATATATATGTGGAATTTAGAAAGCTGGTAACAATGACACTATATGCAAGACATCAAAAGAGACACAGACGTAAAGAACAGAGGTTTGGACTCTGGGAGAAGGCGGGGGTGGGATGATTTGAGAGAGCAGCATTGAAACATGTATATTATCACATGTGAAACAGACCACCAGAGCAAGTTCAATGCATGAAGCGGGGCACTCAGAGGGCTGGTGCTCTGGGACAACCCAGAGGGATGGGGTGGGGAGGGAGGTGAGGGGGGTTCAGGATGGGGGTCAGATACGTGTGCACCCATGGGTGACTCATGTCAGTGTATGGCAAAAACCACCATGATATTGTAAAGTAATAAGCCTCCAATTAAAATAAATTAATTAATTTTTAAAAAAGAATGAAGAGGCTGAGCCAAAGCGAGAACAGCACCCAACTGTGGATGTGACTGGTGATGGAAGTAAAGTCTGATGCTGTAAAGAACAACACTGCATAGAAACCTGGGATGTTAGGTCAATGAATCAGGGTGTATCTGAAGTGGCCAAACAGGAGATGGCAAGAGTGAACATCGACATTTAGGAATCAGTGAACTAAAATAGACAGGAATGGGTGAATTTAACTCAGATGACCATTTTATCTATATTGTGGGCAAGAATCCCTTAGAAGAAATGGAGTAGCCATCATGGTCAACAAAAGAGCCTGAAATGCAGTACTTGGGTGCAATCTCAAATGACAGAATGATCTCCGTTCGTTTCCAAGGCAAACCATTCAGTATCACAGTAATCCAAGTCTATGCCCCAACCACTGATGCCCAAGAAGCTGAACTTCAACAGTTCTATGAAGACCTACAAGATCTTCCAGGACTAACACCAAAAGAGATGTCCTTTTCATCCTAGGGGACTGGAATGCAAAAGTAAGGAATCAAGAGATACCTGGAATAACAGGCAAGTTTGGCCTTGGAGTGCAGAATGAAGCAGGGCAAAGGCTAACAGAGTTTTGCCAAGAGAACACACTGGTCAGAGCAAACACCCTCTTCCAACAAACAAGAAAAGACTCTACACATGGACATCACGAGATGGTCAACACCGAAATCAGATTGATTATATTCTTTGCAGCCAAAGATGGAGAAGCTCTATACAGTCAGCAAAAACAAGACCGGGAGCTGACTGTGGCTCAGATCATTAACTCCTTATTGCCAAATTCAGACTTCAATTGAAGAAAGTAGGGGAAACCACTAGACCATTCAGGTATGACCTAAACCAAATCCTTTATGATAATACAGTGGAGGTGACAAACAGATTCAAGGGATTAGATCTGATAGAGTACCTGAAGAACTATGGATGGAGGTTTGTAACACTGTACAGGAGACAGTGATCAAAACCATCCCTAAGAAAAAGAAATGCAAAAAGGCAAAATGGTTGTCTGAGGAGGGCTTACACATAGCTGAGAAAAGACGACACGCAAAAGGCAAAGGAGGAAAGGAAAGATATATCCATCTGGATGCAGAGTTCCAAAGAATAATAAGGAGAGATAAGAAAGCCTTCCTCAGTGGTCAATGCAAAGAAATAGAGGAAAACAACAGAATGGGAAAGCTTAGAGATCTTGTCAAGATAATTAGAGATACCAACGGAACATTTCTTGCAAAGATGGGCTCAATAAAGGACAGAAATGGTATGGAACTAACAGAAGCAGAAGATGTCAAGAAGAGGTGGCAAGAATACACTGGAGAATTATATAAAAAAGATCTTAATGACCCAGATAACCATGATGGTGTGATTACTTACCTAGAGGCAGACATCCTGGAATGCGAAATCAGGTGGGCCTTAGGAAGCATCACTACAAACAAAGCTAGTGGAGGTGATGGAATTCTAGTTGAGCTATTTGAAATCCTAAAAGATGATGCTGTGAAAGGGCTGCACTCAGTATGCCAGCAAATACGGAAAACTCAGCAGTGGCCACAGGACTTGAAAGGTCAGTTTTTATTCCAATTCCAAAGAAAGACAATGCCAAAGAATGTTCAAACTGCCACACAGTTGCACTCATCTCACATGCTAGTAAAGTAATGCTCAAAAGTCTCCAAGCTAGGCTTCAATAGTATGTGAACCAAGAACTTCCAAATGTTCAAGCTGGATTTAGAAAAGGCAGAGGAACCACAGATTAAATTGCAAACATCTGTCGGTTCATAGAAAAAATGAGAGAGTTCCAGCAAAACATCTACTTCTGCTTCATTGATTATGCTAAAACCTTTGACTGTGTGGATCACAATAAATTGTGGAAAATTATTCAAGAGATGGGAATATCAGAGCACCTCACCTGCCTCCTGAGAAACCTGTATGCAGGTCAAGAAGCAACTGTTAGAACTGGACATGGAACAACAGACTGGTTCCAAATTGGGAAAGGAGTAAGTCAAGGCTGTAAATTGTCACCCTGCTTATTTAACTTCTATGCAGAGTAAATCATGTGAAATGCCAGGCTGGATAAAGTGCAAGCTGGAATCAAGATTGCCAGTAGAAATATCAATAACCTCAGATATGCAGATGACACCACTCTTATGGCAGAAAGTGATGAGAAACTAAAGTGCCTCTTGATGAAGGTGAAAGAGGAGAGTGAAAAAGCTGGCTTAAAACTCAACATTCAAAAAATTAAAATCATGGCATCTGGTCCCATCACTTCATGGCAAATAGATGGGGAAGCAATGGAAACAGTGACAGACTTTATTTTCTTGGGCTCCAAAATCACTGCAGATGGTGACTGCAGCCATGAAATTAAAAGATGCTTTCCCCTTGGAACAAAAGCTATGACCAATCTAGACAGCATATTAAAAAGCAGAGACATTACTTTGCCAACGAAGGTCTGCATAGTCAAAGCTAGGGTTTTTCCAGTGGTCATGTATGGATGTGAGAATTGGACCTAAAGAAGGCTGATCGCCAATCAATTGATGCTTTTGAACTGTGGTGTTGGAGAAGACTCTTGAGAGTCCCTTGGACTGCAAGGAAGTCAAACCAGTCAATCTTAAAGGAAATCAGTCCTGAATATTCATTGGAAGGACTGATGCTGAAGCTGAAACTCCAATACTTTGGCCACCTGATGAGAAGAAATGAGTCCTTAGAAAAGACCCTGATGCTGGGAAATATTGAAAGCAGGAGGAGGAGATGACAGAGAGATGGTTGGCATCACCGATGCAATGGACATGAGTTTGAGCAAGCTCCGAGAGTTGGTGATGGACATGGAGGCCCAGGGTGCTGCAGTCCATGGGGTTGCAAAGATTTGGATGCAACTGAAGTGAACTGAACTGAGTCAGCTTCTCATGATAAAAAATTCAAAATCAAATATTCAGAAAAACCTGAATCCATCCTTATTTTTGTGGCTACTGCATTAATTTATAGAACAGGTGTGGAGATTGCAGCCCGTGTTGCCGAATCCTCCTGTGAGGATGATGAGAAGCCTCTCCACTTGCCATGTTTTCTTTAGGGCATTTAAAAGTATTTCTCATTTCTTAACTTCTTAGGTTTATTCTGAGAAACTTTGGATAATTAAATGGGAGGTTAACTTCTTTCGTTATATCATTTAAAGCTATTAGCTTCTCTCTTTTCATTTTAATTCCCGATATTTTATTAAATTTTCTTTTTTTTTTTTGAGTTTGGTTGGTCATTATTTTCTCCTTTTTAAAAAAACAAATATTCCCCACTATGTTTCAAGTAAGCTGAATGCCATGAATATGAAACTTGCAGTTTGCAATATCTAGAGTCCAGGGGAGGTGAGTTAGACAGAAGTGATAGATATTCTAATCAAACAGATAACATCATTACAAGTTGGTTTGCAGCATTTAAGTTTCTTGTTTTCTTAATGATTAGAGGTCCTGTGTTGTCTCTTTATCATTATTATTATTTTCTCTTCATAATGTCTTTGGGCTGAGATAGATATATTTTGCCATGTTAAGAAAATATTTATACAATTCTATTTTATTTAAGTTTTTAATACCAAATTTTATCAAATCTGTTTCAGCTTCACTGAAGATTAGTATTTTTTTTAAATCTCTGTATCTGTTAAGAGGTAAAGCAAATACCTACTTTTGAAACCAGCATTTTAAAAGATTTTGGATTTTATTTTGATATGTAATTAGTTTGGTTGAGCTCTGTAGCATGTATTATTGAGAACTCAATTTTCCATAAGGACATAGTGTTTTTTCAAGCATTTGAAGTTCAACAGCATCTTGAATTCATTTAACAAAGCCTCATGGCAAAAAAAACCCCCAGAGATGTGCAGTCATGCCATTATTTAAAAGTGGACATTTGTTCTCTGAGTTTGAAAAAAGGTAGATATATATTTTAATGAAGGAAGTGACAGGTAGTATGTTCATCTTAAACAAAGAGACAGTGCACAGAGGTTGGAATGTAGGAAGCAAGAAGATTGGATAAACACTGCCAATAAATTTAAGTAGACAGGATGCATACTTTTAAAACCCTTTAAAAAAATAACCTAAAAAATAGCTAGAAAACAAGTAAGTAGGAAATCTAAGTTCACAGATGCTACTGTCAGCCAACCTGCCTGCTGCTGGTCTCCGTGGCAACAGCAGAGTGAGGGACGGGGGACGGAGCAGCCGCCACAGTAAGTCCATTGATCCCTGAACACCTTCATTTCCGAAGCTTGCTTGTTGCCTTTCAGTTCCGCAGAATCACGTTAGGATTTTGTGGTGACTGGAAACCAAGGGGAGGAGAGTCCTGCCTCTTAGGATGGAGCAGGCACTCACCACTAAGGGGAGCAATCTTGCCTGTTACAGAATCTCTTCCACTGGGACCTGGATTGGGTGCGGGGAGCCCAAGCCCTGGGTCTGGATGCACAAACTTCCACACTCAGGACTCAGTTGTTGATATTTCGTGTGTCACGGAGGTGCTGTGAGTGGGCTATAGACCCTGACTTCTAGGTTATTTACTTGTCTCCTGGGCAGTGCAGTGAAGCTGGCGATGAACACATCACCTCGAGGTGGGGCGGTGGGAGAGCGTCCGCCAGCTGAGAGCTGCTGATCTGGTGGCATTTCCTCCCCGGAACCTCCTCCGTAACCAGCCGGGCAGGATCGCGCTGCCTCTCCGCCAGTCCTAAGGGCGGGTGGCGGAGCCCAGCCCCTGTGTGCACCCGTCTGAGACCCCGACAGCGCGTTCTGATGAGGGTGTGAGCTCTACGGCTTCAGTGCCGCCATTCTTCAAAGGGGCAAAGCTGCTGACGACGACGGAACTGGCCCCGCGGCAGCCCCTGAGGGCTGAGCCAGGGTTGCTCGGGCGCGGTCTGTGCTGCCGCCTGCACGGGGCAGGAGCCCCACGAGGAACAGCAGGGACCAGAAGGTACCGAGCAGGACCCACTCAGAACCGGCCACCAGCCAGCCGGATCTCGGTCCACGGGGTCACGTGTGCAGAGGGGCCTGGGCGGTGGCTGAGCTACGGGGAGGGGGCGATCCGCGGCTGAGGGCTGAGCAGAGCAGACCGGTCTCCTCAGTGTGGTAAAGGCCGCTTCATGAAGAGGCTGCTGTGAGCGAGGGGACAGCCTGTGGGTCTGCTGGCTGACGGTGAGGCCAGCCGCTGTCTGTGCGCTCGGCTTTGCCCAGGGCTCCTGTGCCTGGAGGGCCCCTCGTTCCATCAGGAGGACAACACAGCCCAGGTTCTGCGCGCAGGCAGCGCTGGGGGCCCGTGCGCCCTGCGCGGAGGGACTGGTGCGAGGTGCCGTTTTGCGTGTGTGATGGGGCCTCAGAGGAGCAGGAAGGCTCATTCCATCAGCCAGGTCCAGGGTCACAATATAAGATCTCCGTCAAAAAGCTAAATCCTTCCTTGGCCTGGGTTTCTTTAGGAAAATTCCGACCAGAGCATTCACACGGAGAGGAGCCCCCGTTAGTCAGATGTACCTCCTAGCAAGCTCCCTAGCGAGGGCCAAGACATTATGCAAAGGGAGTGTTATTTATTTATCTTTCCCAGAAAACAGAAAACACGCTGCACACACACTTCCCATTCAATTTGGCAGAGGCTGAGACAAGGTGGTGACATGTTCCTGTATCAGGAAGGAGTGTGAAAACACTCGTGCAAATTGAAAGCTCCTGACAGAGATGCTCAACCAGGGGGTCCTGCTGCCTTGAGTCAGCCCAGTTCCCCAGGGATGCCAGACGGGGGTCGGGGAGGGGAGTTGGGGATGGGGGGACAGGTCTCTGTCCTCAGACAGCCGGCTCTCCCTTCAGCCCGCTGCCCAGCTCAGCAAAGGAATGTTTGAGCAAGATAACATGCCACCAACCGCCCAAATAAAGTGCTACCGAGAACAGGTGGGCCTGTTTGAAAGGTAAACGATCCCCAAAGCAACAATCAGACCAAGGATCTGACTCTGCAGTCTGGTTAATGTTTTCCCTCCCAGGCTGGCCCATGGGGGAGGGGGGCTCCAGGCAGAGTGCCATGTAATGGCCTCCCCTGCCCGGGGCCCTCTTTCACCTGCAGCCCCATCAGGGGCGGCCTCTGATTTCACACCATCGGTCTGTGCTGTGGGCCTCGCTTCAGCCCAAACCTGCCTCAGGCCTTGCTACCTCAGTCCTTAATTCCTCAGCCCTTACTGCCTCAGTCCTTATGCCTCCACCCTTACTACTTCAGCCCATATTACTTCAGTACTTACTACCTCAGCCTGTACCTACCTCAGCCCTTACTCCTTCAACCCTTGTCTTCCTCTGTCCTTGCTGCCTCAGCCATTACTGCCTCAGCCCTTACCTGCCTCAGCTGCCAGAGCAAGATCTGTGCTCACAGCCCAGAAAAGGCACCCCAACCCCCACCCCCAGCCTCTCCCTCCCCCTCACACCCCCTCGCGCTACCCCCTCACCCTTTCACCCCTTCACCCCCTCCTCCCCACCACCAACGCCTGAGTCCTGAAGCTGACTTGGGGCTCCTCTGCCTGGCCCTTAATCCATTTTCCCTCCATCTCCTGGCAACAGTGGCTCCTGCCAGGTCCGCTGGTGGCGGCTCTGGCAGTGGGACGTGCGCCCAGCTGGTGCCCTGGGCCTCTGTGCTCACGTTCGCAGCAGCCTCAGTGCCAGGAGAGTGGTCCCTGCGCATCCCGCAGGAACAGGGGTCTTCTCGTGGCTTCCTCCCCCCTGTGGGGACTGAAACTCTGCTTATCTGGCTCCATGTCTTTATCTCTGGTGAGACCAACAGAGAAACAAAAGTAAGCCCCTTGGGCTTTGGAGGGCAGCAAATGGTGTGAATAGGAGGCCCTACTGGACGTCTTGGGGGCAGGACGCCGGGGTCCAGGAGGAACGGCCCTGTGGCCAGGACAAGGGACTGGGTCCTGGGGCTGGCTCCTCCATCCCAGGAGAGCCTTCCTACAAAAGGCCCTGGTCCAGCTTCCTGGCTCAGCTTGTCCGCAGGGGAGCTGCTCACAGGCCGTGTCCAGAGCACCCGCCGGGCATCCACAGGGTGAGCAGACTGGCCCCAGCCCACTGACTGTGGCATAAAGTTCTCAGACAGAAAAGCCAGCCCAGTCACAGGCCCCGTGGGGGGTGTTGCCCTGGTTTGGGGAGACTCTAGGCTGATTTCCCCTTGACAAACACAAATGATCTCAAGCCAGCGGCCAGAGCCCTCAAAAGAGATTGTCTCCCTGCTCTCAAAGGGGCCTCCTCGAGGCCGTAAACCCTTTATTTCCTGAGCAGCTTCTCAGTGACAGCCTGCCGTCCCCTGTAGGACACTTCCTATGGCTTCTTGGTCTGCTGCCCAAGGAGGGACGTGGGCCGCTAACCAAGAGCTTGAGGAGGGCCAGGGCCTGGGGACCCTGGGCTGGAACTCGGCCTCAGAATGCCAGCTGGGCTGCAGGAACCCTAAGATACGCCTGGATGCCGGCTCTTCTGCAGGTAAAATTCTAAACTCCTGGTGAACCACAGTCGCTGGAGGTCACGACCTTCAGTTAAGCGCCATCCACGCTCCTGAGGAGCTAATCAGACCCTCCCCTGGGTCCTGCCTCAGCAAAGCTTGCTGTCGTCAGCGATGACCTGTCACCACCTGCAGCTGAAGCTGCCTGGTCCCCATCTGGCCATTTTCCACTGCCCATCACAGCCCGTCTCTCTCCACTGGCTGCCCTGTGTGGCATGTGTGACATTTCCACGAGGCCATGGGCCCACTGTCCCCGAGACAGGGCACAGCAGCCCCAGGAGGGGACGGTCCTCAGCAGAGGAGCTGAGCCCACACCAGCCCTGGGGGTCCCGGACGGACTGTGGGGTGCACACCCCTGGTGCCTCAGTGCTGCCCAGGGCAGGCTGGGCCGCGGTGGGACTGCCGTGCTCAGGGGCTTGCCCTTCCCTCAGGCGCTGGGGCTCCCATGGTCACGGGCAACCAGGGACCCAGGCTGTGGTCTCACGCTCCACCCTCGTCTGGGGCAGGGGCAGGGTCAGCATGTAGGGCAGCCTCATCCTAGCTACCCTCTGCTGGCAGTGGGGACGTGGACAGCCGCCCCTGAACCTTCCAAGGCGTGGGCGGGGCTGCTGGCCGGCCTGGGGCAGGGATGGGGTAGGGGGCCGAGGGCAGGCCTGCTCTCCCGGCCCAGAGGTGGCCTGCCCTCTCCTTCATGTCCCTGCCCCTCCCAGGTGCAGGGGGCAGGGGCCAGAGCCCCCAGGGAAACGGTCTCAGGGTCAAGCTGCCCACGGAGCAGGTGTGTGAGGGGGTGACTGCCGGCTGACTCCGACCCCGGATCCTGGCTTCAGTTTTGGCGAGGTTGTGTGGGCTCTAGGCTCCCGTAGCCAGGGGAGGTTGTACTGGAACCTGGCCTCCAGTCTGTGCTCTTTCCACCGCCTCTGAGTTCAAGGCCGCTCATGAGCTGCAGGACCCTGTGTGCGTCACATCGTCTCTGTAGGCAGATTCTTGTGTCTAGAAACCCGGATTCTGTCTAACCATTATTCTAGTGCTGAGAAGTCAGGGACTGTCTGGCTGCGGGGCAGACGTGGAGTCAGTCCCAGTCCCCAGCTCAGATATCTGAAGATACCTGCTGTAAGACGCTCGTACCACGGTGCTGATCATTTGAGCATTTGTGTAAATGTACCATCAGTGGCTGAAGTAGGAAATGGCAACCCACTCCAGTGCTTTGCCTGGAGAATCCCATGGTCAGAGGAGCCTGGCAGGCTATAGTCCATACGGAAGCAAAGAGTCAGGGACACGACTGAAGCGACTTAGCATGCACACCCCATCAGCATGCCACCATCAGTGGCATTAAATGCATTCACCATATTTGTGTAACCATCACCACTCTCTTCACCTAAATCTTTCTCCTCATCCTGAACAGAAGCTCTGGACCCATTAATCAGGAACTCCTCACCCCTGCCCCACCCTGGTAACCTCACTTTCACTTTCTGCCTCTGAAGTTTCTATTTCTGGGAACTCCTGTAACTGGTATCATACAATGGTTGCCCTTCTGTGTCTGGTTTATTTTACTAAACCTAATATTTTCGTCTATATATGATGTAGCACATATCAAATTTTCCTTCCTTTTAAGAATGTGAGAGTTGGACCATAAAGAAGTCTGAGCACCGAACAATTGATTCGAACTGTCATATTGGAGAAGACTCTTGAGAGTCCCTTGGACTGCAGGGAGATCCAACCAGTCAATCATTGAGTGTTCATTGGAAGGACTGATGCTGAAGCTGAAGCTCCAATACTTCGGCCACCTGATGTGAAGAACTGACTCACTGGAAAAGATCCTGATGCTGGGAAAGACTGAGGGCATGAGAAGTGGTTGACAGAGGATGAGATGGTTGGCCGGCATCACCGACTCAATGGACATGAGTTTGAGCAAGCTCCGGGAGTTGGTGAAGGTCAGGGAGGCCTGGCGTGCAGCAGCCCATGAGACTGCAAAAAGCCAGACACTACTTAGCAACAGAACAACAAAGGCTGAAGAGTATTCCCTTGTGTGTGTGACATCCTCTTTATCCTTCATCTGCTGGTGGACACCGGAGTTGTTTCTATCTTCTGATTGTTGCGAACATAACTGTGCAGACATTTTTCGACTTCTTGCTTCAGATTCTTTTAGTATACGCACAGGAGGGAAACTGCTGGGCACCTCGTAATGCTATGTTTGAATTTCGGAGGGGCACCGAGGTGTTCCCCACTGGACGCGCCCACCCGCCACACGTGCGTGAGGCTCCAGGCTCTCCGTGTCTGCACCGAAGGCTCCGTTTCGCATTTTCAGCAGTTACGATGGCCGTGCTGCTAGGTGTGAGGTGGTGTCTCGGCAGTGTCTCTGCTCCATGCCACCTGCTGACTGGTGACGCGGGAACCTTCTCACGTGCTCGTTGGCCATTTCCACGTCGTCTGTCTCTGGAGAGATGACAGTCCCACTGCCCATGTAGTTTTGTTTTCTTTAGCTGTAAGGATTATTTACATGTTCTGGATATTAATACTCTATCAGAGAGAAGATTTGCAAATATTTTCTCCCCTTCTGAAGGCTGTCTTTTTGCTTTCTAGACTGTGTTCTCTAAGCACAGAATTATTAATTCTGGTATTGTTTGATTCGTCTGTTTTTCCTTTTGTTGCCTTACTTTTGGTGTCATGTCAATCTTATGTGTTAACAGCTCATTCTTTCTTTACACACTCATATCTCAGTCAAATGTCTAAATTCCCAACACTTGTGAAACTGCTTCTGAGTCCTCTGTCTGGTTCGGCTGCCTCTGCTGCTCGCGGCACCATGGCCTCGTCACGGACTTTGAGTCAGTCTCGACAGCTGGCAGGCAGCTGCCACCACCTCCTCCCTGCTCTTCCTCCTCCTCTGAAGTGGTCTTCAATGCTCCGAGCTCCTTGCTCCAATACACTTTACCATCAGCTTATTAATTCCAGGATACATATGGCAAGGATTCTGATTAGAATGGCATTAAACTCACAGCTTTTAAGGGGTGGGATCACCGTGGTCACAATATTAGCCTGGAACACCCCTGAACATTGTGTATTCCCATTTGTTCACATCTTTTAATGTTCCTCAATGTTTTAATATTTCCTCACCAAAGATTGCGGAAAACATTTTTAGACAGATTATTATAATGATAATTTAAAAACAGCTTTTGTGCCATTGTTTACCACACACCACCAATAACTGGTTTTGGTAGCTAGACCTGAATAACTTCCTCTTCTTTTCCTTTTTTTAGTTTTCAATTTCTCTTTTTAAATTTACCCTAAGCTTTTAATACATATATCTTGCTGCTGTTGTTCTGTCACTCAGTCGTGTTCGACTCTTTGTGACCCCATGGACTGCAGCATGCCAGGCCTCCCTGTTCCTCACCATCTCCTGGAGCTTGCTCAAACTCATGTCCACCGAGTCCATGATGCCATCCAACCTTATCATCCTCTGTCATCCCCTTTCCTTTTGCCTTCAAACTTCCCCAGCATCAGGGTCTTTTCTAATGAGTTAGCTCTTCACATCAGGTGGTCAGAGAATTGGAGCTTCAGCTTCAGCATCAGTCCTTCCAATGAATATTCAGGACTGACTTCCTTTAGGATGGTCAGGTTTGATCTCCTTGCAGTCCAAGGGACTTTCAAGAGTCTTCTCCAACACCACAGTTCAAAAGCATCAATTCTTCAGTGCTCAGACGTCTTCATGGTCCATCTCTCACATCCATACATGACTACTGGAAAAACCATAGCTTTGACTAGATGGAACTTTGTTAGCAAAGTAATGTCTCTGCTTTTTAATATACTGTCTGGGTTTGTCATAGCTTTTGTTCCAATGAGTAAGCATCTTTTAATTTCATGGCTGCAGTCACCATCTGCAGTGATTTTGGAGCCCAAGAAAATGAAGTCTGTCACTGTTACCATTGTTTCCCATCTATTTGCCATGACATGATGTGACTGGATGCCATGATCTTAGTTTTTTGGATGTTGAGTTTTAAGCCAGCTTTTTCACTTTCCTCCTATAGTAACATATATATATACATATATTACTGTATTTTTAATTCAAAGAAATCCAAAATTGTCAGTATTTCTGTTCCTCCAAACAAGAAAAAGATTTGAGCAGTTTTAAGTACCTACATTTAACCATGAAGTTAGTTACTGTTTTTTTTTAAATATAAGTTTCGAGTGCTCAGCGTTGTGACTTGGCTTCTGTGTGCACTGCAGGGTGGCCTGGTCACTGCCCATCAGCAGACAGGGGATCCCTTTGCCCACACCCGTCCTCCCCAACCCTCCCTGCTGGTAACCAGCAGTCTGTTCTTCACATCCAAGGACTTGGACGTGTTTGTTTTTTGGATTCCACATACAAGTGAGATTATATGGTATCTGGTTTCCTCGGTCTGACTTGCTTCACTTAGGATAATACCCTCAAGATACATTCACGTTGCTATACATGCAGAATTCCATATTTTATGACAACATTTCATTATATATGCATAACGTAGTCTTTCATTATGCATATACCACAGTCTCTTTATCCGTTCACCCGTGGCTGGATGCTTAGCCGGCTTCCATGTCTTGGCTTTTGCCGATAGCGCTGGTGTGGACCTAGCTGCACGTGTCCTTTTGCATATGCCGGTTTAATGAAATGTGTTGTCAAGATCCATCTTTCTGCTTCTTGTGACATTTTGGTGAGGCTTTGACGGCATCTGCTGGTGGTGCTGCTCCAGTGTGGAGCCCCCTAGGGCAGCCGACCTGGAGTGGGTGGAGAGGACACCCCTGGACAGGAGGCCCGCGATGTCCGGGGTGCGAAAGGGGCAAGGGGCTCGGCCCTAGGGAGCGTGCGTTCCACCGTGTCTCTGACGCATCCAGTCCTCCCCGCAGGCCGAGTGCCCGCAGCCACCCTGGTTGGCATGTGAGCCCCGTCGGCCCCTCCTTGCACTCTGGTTCCCCAGCTCTCGCTTCTGTGGGGATCAGGTGCCAGACCTTGGCAGAGGGCAGCCTGATCACCCTCTTCGCAGGTTTCCCGTTTCCCAGGTGTGGGAGGGGGTGCACAGTGCCATCTGCGGTCGGTGGGTTCAGGAGCGGGAAGGCGTTTCCTGCTGGGTCTGGGTCCTGCTATGATTTACTCGGCTCTGCTCGGAATTGAAAAGCCAGATTCAAAGGCCCAGGGCAAACCTTTGCCCCCAGGAACAAAGGCAGGAGATTAGCTCCCTGTTATTAATCAGTGTTGTCAGGACCAGGCAGAAATGCTTCACCTGTTGATGCCTTAGCGACGCCTTCAACAGGAGTCAAAGGTCATTCCTGCCCAAAGTTTTGTGTCTCAGCTGCCCTGGCCCCGAATTACCTTTAAAAATGGCCTCAAAGGACCGGAGATGAACATGGATTAGTGCCTTAATCTTGAGCAAAGCCTTAGGTTAGGGCCTGGGACACCAGGCGGGTGGCATTGTCTAGGGCTGACCCTGGCAGCTCTGTGCCTCTGGACACGACCCTCTGACTGGCCGGGGCTGGCTCACGGGCTTCACGCACTGATTTAGTGGGACGGTGGGGCTTGTCAACAGCCAAGCAAATGAACTCTCGGGCTCACCTGTCGGGACACGGAGGTGGGGCTCGTGCTCCAGGGACTGGCCGAGACCCACTGGCCCCACCCCACCTGTGATCAGGGTCCCCAGGAGGGTGACCGCACCCGACGGACACTGTCTTTTCTGATGACATCTGCTGTAGACGCAGCCCTGCGTGACAGGCTTCCACTTCAGGTGGCCCGTGGACACCCAGAGGCAGGAGGAGGTCCCTGCGAGGGCCCCACAGCAGCGGGGCCCGTGGGTGGTGGGGACGGGGGTTCCCTCTGGCCTTGCCTGTAGACGCACTCTGTCCCTCCCTCTGGGCAGCTGGCCAGGAAGCTGGTGTCCTTCATGGGACGGCGGTTTGTCGCTG
Organism: Antilocapra americana; assembly: GCA_007570785.1. NCBI lineage: Eukaryota > Metazoa > Chordata > Mammalia > Artiodactyla > Antilocapridae > Antilocapra > Antilocapra americana. The sequence continues at coordinate 1,110,378 of ML663576.1, forward strand.
AGAAGCTGTTCAGGAAGGTAAAGGGCTTACAGCTGAGCCTCGAGGGGGCCCTCTTGAGCCTTTGAGAGGAGAGAGACAAATAATCCATTTTCAGTGGGCTCCGGCGATGGCTCCACCAGGTCAGGACGGCCTCATCCTTTCTGTCTAGTCGTCACGTACCGGAGAACACGCACCCGTGAAATCCACGCCCAGCCACCCTGCATCCCAGGCTGAGCCTTGCGAGCGCCCCGGCTTTCACCGGTTAGCGAGGCCGTGTGCGGTCAGGCCTGTCCAGCTCACCCCGGATCCGGGCCGGAGAGCAGAACTTGCCCGGGGGGCCTCTCTTTATGGCCAAACTCCCACTCCCACTCCGTGTCTTCACAGAGAGTGTGCCCCCGCCACCCGGTGTGTGAGATGCTGGCGGCTGTGGCCCCAGGGGTAGGATGGTCAGCACCTGAGAGGCGGAGGGACCTGGAGCACGGGTGGCCTCGCTGTCCCCCGCCGCCCCTCCTGCACTGAGGGGAGGACCAGCTTCACGGTGGTCCCTGCTGGACATCCACATCACCGAGCCGGCCCAGGGGATGTGGTGGGGGCAGCACCCAGCCAGCCCACTCGCCTCTGCCACCCGGTGTGTGCAGGATGCGGGAAGGGGGTCCCAAAGGCGCCCCACAGGCCAGGGGAAGAGGCCCAGTCTCTAGGCGGCCCCATGGAGCAGACTCTGGCCTCACCACTGACAAGTCATGGCGAGAGCCTTCGGCACGAGGCGCTAAGATGCCGGGTCGTCTCCACCGCAGCTCGTCTGTCTCAACTGCAACGCCGGAGGACACTTGGGCTTAGGTGTCTGTCCCAACGGAAGTGTTAGTCACTCAGTCCTGTCTGACTGTTTGTGACCCGGCGGACTGTAGCTCTCAGGCTCCCCTGTCCATGGGATTCTCCAGACAAGAATACTAGAGTGGGTTGCCATGCCCTTCTACAGGAGATCTTCCCAACCCAGGTCAGATTCTTTACCGTCTGAGCCACCAGGGAAGCCCATCTTGGTGCTATAAAGAAATGTCCCTGGTTCCATCAAATGGGAAGAAGACCAGACGCTTTAGCTCCAAATTGGAGGAAGAGCCCCGGGTTCGCGATTGCTCCTATTGGAGCAGGCACCCCCCAGGCCTGTGTGCAGGAGTCCTGCGGGCTGGACTGTCCTCAGGTCCTTTAGCACCAACCCTAATAGGGGAGGCGCTTCTTCAAAGTCGGCACAGTGACGTTGGTTTGGGTAAAGGGCCAGCCTGTAGCCCCCAGATTCATGCTCCCCGAGAAGGAATACAGGGAGGAGAGTGTGGTTTTCTTGATTTGGGCTGAATTCAAGCCTAAGTCTGCTCACCCCAGGCATCTCAGCAAGTGTCCCCAAGCGCAGGCCCGCCTCCCTCGTGGTTCAAAATGAGAAGCGAGAGAGATGCCCTAAGTTAGAGAATTTTCTGGGAGCAGAGTAGTGTCTGTTGTGAAGCAGGACTCGGGGTGAAAGGGAGGAGGGGCAGACAGAGACAGGGAGAGACACGGTGGTGGGGGGGGAGTGAGGGAGTGGGGCAGCACGTCCTGTGGACCCCGGTCCGGCCGGCCGTGAGCCTGCAAGGCCGCTCAGGGGCCGGCAGCGGTGAGCGCGGAGGAGCGTCTTTCCCCGGGGGTGGCCAGAGCCTGGCCGAGGAGGCTGAGCCCCCGCTGACTACCGCTGCGATGAGATGGAATCAGTCGTGGAGACGGCGGGGAAGGCGGAGATTGGGTGGGAGCTGAAATTCGTGAGACTTTCAGGGTCCAGCCTCCAGGCCCTTGGCCCAGCCCCGGTATGAGCCGTGAACCGCGTGGTTGAAGGTGCAGGACTGCCCGGCGCCCTGGGGACAACCCGGCTGCGGGGACAGCGAGGGCATCAGACGGCCAGAGGGGGCGTGGGCAGCCCCGCGTCTCGCTATTCCTGGGACTGAGCAGGGGGGCACAGGAGATGTGGGGGGTCCTGGACGGACGTGGGGGCGGGGCCTGGGCGGGCCTGGGCGGGGCCTGGATGTCCTGCGGGCTCTGCAGCCCTCCCCTCCTCTGCCTCCTAGCCGTGCTCCCCTTGCGCTTTGCTTGGGGAGAGTCTTCTGACGCACCCGGCCTGGCATCGCGGCCCAGGTTTTCAGTCCTGGACTTGAGCCAGAGTCCAGGGCAGTCCTGTGAACCTGACATCCCGCCCGCGCCTCCGGGAGCTGTGACCTGACCCGCCTGGGCCCCGGCGCTGGGGTCTGGTGCTGCTTGCCGTGTTCGGACATCTGTGATTGTTGAAGGCTCACAGGTGACTGAGGGCAGCCTGTCGGTGACTCCGGTGTGGGGTCCGCGGCCTGGCCTCAGGGCTGCAGGGAGCCTGGCTCATCCCAGCTGAGCCCCATGTCTTGCAGGAGAAGCTGCGCGAGCTACCTGATTCCCACCACGGGTCTTGGCTGGGAGGGAGGTCCATCCCGTCCTGCCCTGGCCCTGAGGTCACCCCCTGCCTGTGGCCCCCGGCAGCAGCCCGGACGGGCCTCCCTGATGAGGTTCCCGAGGAGGAAAGGCGCCTTGGTCGCCTCGTGTCCACGTGCACCAGCCTGCGTCTAGAGGCCGGAAGGCAGTGGGAGAGGGCAGGAGCTTTTTTATTAATATCAACAAATTAAGTAGGTACCTGAAGCTGAAACTCCAATACTTCGGTCACCTTATATAAAGAAATGACTCAGCCGGAAGACCAGGCACCCATTCGGAGGGCAGGGCGCCGGGAAGGAGCACCCAGAAATCCGGGTTTCACCTCGAGACTTCCTGATCTTTAACAGGAACGTTTCTTAAAAGAAACACTCAGAGGCCAAGCGAACCCCGTCTGCAGGCTGGGTGAGGGTCACTGGCCCAGAGTGCACATGCTCCCCCTACAACCCCCGTCCTTTTGTGAATTCAATATGGTTACACGTATCCATCTGGGCTCTGGGAGTGAAGCTGTGAACAGGGTGGACCTCACGGTGACAGAGGGCCTGCAGGGTGTGAAAACCATGCGCACATGGTTCCTGGGGAGGCTGGCAGGGCAGCACTGGGCGCTGGATGCTGGGCTCTGGGCTCTGGATGCTGGGCTCTGGGTGCTGGGCTCTGGGCACTGGATGCTGGGCTCTGGGTGCTGGGCTCTGGGTTCTGGATGCTGGGCTCTGGGCGCTGGGCTCTGGGCGCTGGATGCTGGGCTCTGGGTGCTGGGCACTGGGCACTGGGCTCTGTCTACTGGTGCTGGATGCTGGGCTCTGGGTGCTGGGCTCTGGGCACTGGGTGCTGGGTGCTGGGTGCTGGATGCTGGACTCTGGGCGCTGGGTGCTGGGTGCTGGATCCTGGACTCTGGGCGCTGGCCCATGTGTACCATGTGGGAGGGTGTCTCCCTGGAGAGGATCCTCAGGTTAGTCCAAAGAGAGGGGCAGCAATTGCAGAGGACTTGGGGATGGGCAGCCTTTCTGCGGACGAGAGGGAAGCTGCGTGGCCATCCTGGGGGTGGACTCAGGGGGCCATGGGGCACGGTCGCTCCAATGGTGTTTGAAGAGCTTGATCCACTGAGAACAGAGGCTGGATCTGCAGCGACTCGGCGTCCAGTCTCAGGGAACACGAGTGGGGCATGCACTTGGGGGTTAAGGTGATGGAACCTGGGGTGGGAATAAGGAAGACAGAGGAGGCGTCTGTCCACAGAAAGCACAGCCAGATGCCTAGGCCAGAGTTGGGGCTGCAGAAGGGACCTGGTGGGGAAGGAACCAGCGAGGAGTGAGTGACCACACCCTGGGAGAGGTTTGGAGGGCCACGCCATCTGGGAACCAGGCAGGAGGCATCCTGTAGAGGCTGGAGTTGGGCGCTGCTGGACACTGACTGCTGAGCTCTGCAGGGCAAAGCTGGAGCTGGGCACTGCTGGGCACTGATTACTGGCTCTGCAGGGTAAGGCTGGAGCTGGGCATTGCTGGGCACTGTTGGGCACTGACCACTGAGCTCCACAGGGTGAGGCTGGAGCTGGGCACTGCTGGACGATGACCATGTGCTCTGCAGGGTGAGGCTGGAGCTGGGCATTGCTGGGCACTGCTGGGCACTGACTGCTGAGCTCCACAGGGCGAGGCTACAGCTGGGCACTGCTGGGCAATGACCCCATGCTCCACAGGGTGAGGCTGGAGCTGGGCATTGCTGGGCACTGCTGGGCACTGACCGCTGAGCTCCACAGGGCAAGGCTGGAGCTGGGCACTGCTGGGCAATGACCACATGCTCCACAGGGTGAGGCTGGAGCTGGGCATTGCTGGGCAGTGACCTTGTGCTCCACAGGGCAAGGCTGGAGCTGGGCACTGCTGGGCAATGACCATGTGCTCCACAGGGTGAGGCTGGAGCTGGGCATTACTGGGCACTGCTGGGCACTGACCGCTGGCTCTTCAGGGTGAGGCTGGAGCTGGGCACTGCTGGGCACTGACCTTGTGCTCCACAGGGCGAGGCTGGAGCTGGGCACTGCTGGGCACTGACTGCCGGCTCTTCAGGGCGAGGCTGGAGCTGGGCGCTGCTGGGCACTGACTGCTGGCTCTGCAGGGCGAGGCTGGGGCTGGGCAATGCTGGGCACTGACCATGCACTCCACAGGGTGAAGCTGGAGCTGGGCGCTGCTGGGCACTGACTGCCGGCTCTGCAGAGTGAGGCCCGTTTCCTGGCTGGTTCCTCGTGGGCAGGGCCCCATGGAGACCTTAGGGCCCCCACCCTGAGAAGAGCGTGGGGCTTCCTGCCACATGTAATGCAAATACAAAAAGCATTTTGGAACAAAACAAACTTTGAACTGTGATGAAATTTTTAAAAATTCCCCTAGATTTTCCGCTTGCACAATTCTTGGCAAATTTGTCCAGATCGCTTGTTGCCTTGGTGTGTGTGAGCACTAGCGCGTGTCCTCACAGGGCAGTTGGCCCCGGTGCCGGAACTCTGGCCGTGGGGTGATCGTGTCAAAGCAGAGGTAACCGCCCCACGCCCTGTGCCCAGGGGAGCTCCCTGGGGCCGAGCGGCCTGTCCAGCAGCATGGAGGCTGACGGGGTCGCCCAGGGAGGGGCACTCCACCCCCAGCCCCGCGCCTCAACTCCCTCCAGTGCCTCCGCCGAGAATATCTGGCCTCCAGCTGTGGGAACCCTGCCTTGGTTCCCAGGGGCAGCTGTGATCCTGTCTGCTTATCCTGTGGGTGTCTGTTTACTTTGGAAACGCACTTACTTAATTAGCATGCATCTTTGAGACTTGCCAAGGATATGCTTTGAGACTTTGACCAATCCCCCAACTCATTGCCCCCCCAGGACTAACTGGAGGAATCGTTTGGTTTCACACCTTTTTGATGGTTTACCCCAACAGTAAACATATAAAAATTATTTTATTGAAGTAGAATTGACTTGGTATCATATTATTTTCAGGTGTGTAACATAATGACTTGATATTTTTACACATTTCAAAATGATCACCATGGAAGTCTAGTGACCATGTGTCATCATATAAAATTATAAGATTGTTATTGGCTGTATTCCTTATGCTATGCCGGAGAAGGCAATGGCACCCCGCTCCAGCACTCCCGCCTGGAAAATCCCACGGACGAAGGAGCCTGGCAGGCTGCAGTCCATAGGGTCGCACAGAGTCCGACATGACTGAGCCACTTCACTTTCACGCATTGGAGAAGGAAACGGCAGCCACTCCAGGGTTCCTGCCTGGAGAACCCCAGGGACGGGGGAGCCCGGTGCGCCACTTAGCAGCAGCAGCACCCTATGCTGTGCACCTCACCCCCGGGGCTACTTTATTCTGCGACTGGAAGCTCGCCCCTCCTCACCTCCCTCACCTCCTCTCTCAGTCCATCACGCCCCTCCCTCTGGCCATCACCTGTTTGCTCTCTGTATCTACGACTGTTTCTGGTTTGGTATGTCTGTCCTTTTGTTCTATTTTTTGTCTTTTCTCAGCCTGACTTATTTCACTTAGCATGATGCCCTCTAGATTCATCTGTGTTGTCAAAGATGGTCAGACTTCATTCTCTTTCAGGTTGGATAACGCCCCATTGTGCGTGTGTGCCACGCCGTCTCCATCTGCTCATCTGTTGGTGTCAGCAGGCTGCTTCCATGTCCCGGCTACTGTAAACAATACTGCAGTGACTGTAGGGGATACCTGTGTCTTTTCAGATTAGTTTTTGTTTCCTTTGGAAAAATGCTCAGAAGTGGGACTGCTGGGTCATATGGCATTTCTGTTTTTAGCTTTCCTTCGAGGAGCCGCCACACTGCTCTCCACAGCAGCTGCACCAACTTTCATTCCCCCCAACGGTGCCCAAGGACCCCTTTTTTCTGCGTCCTCAACAGCACTTGCTGTTTGCTGCCTGTTGGGTGATAACCTTTTCGATAGGCATGCTGTGGTGCCTCGTTTTGGTTTAATTGGCATTTCCCTGGTGATTAGTGATGTCGAGCATCTTTTCATGTGCCTGTTGGCCGTCTGCTTGTCTTCTTTGGAGAATTGTCTATTGAGGTCCTCTGCCCAATTTTTAATTGGGTTGTTTTTTTGATGAGTTGTGTGCGCTCCTTGTATATTGTGGATATTAACCCCTTATTTGGAGAAGGAAATGGCAACCCACTCCAGTGTTCTTGCCTGGAGAGTCCCATGGACAGAGGAGCCTGGCAGCCTACAGTCCCTGGGGTCGCACAGAGTCGGACGCCAGTTGATGACTAAACCACTAAACAGACCCGTTATTGGTCATATCATTTGCAAATATCTTCTCCCATTCAGTAGGCTGCCTTTTTGTTTTGTTGATAGTTTCCTTGGCTGTGCTAAAGCTTTTTAGTTTGGTGTAGTCACGTTTTAAAAGTTTTGCTTTTTTCCTTTGCCTGAGGAGTCGTAGTCAAGAAACTCCTTCTGCGATCCATGTCAAAGAGCACGCTGCTTGTGCGTTCTCGTTTTATGGTTTCAGTTCTACATTTAAGGCTTCAGTCTATTTTGAGTTTATCTGTGTGTGTGTGAGAAGGTGGTCCTCGGATTCTTTTGCATGTGGCTGTTCAGTTTCCCCAACTGCATCTGTTGAAGAAACTGTCTTTCCCACATCCTACTTCCTGGTCTCCTTTGCTGCTGATTAATTGACCACAGGTGTTTGGGTTGATTTCCAGACTTCTATTCTGCTTCTTTGATCTATGAGTCTTTTTATACCAGTATCCACTGATTTGATGACTGTAGTTTTGAAGGGTTGATTTCCGGACTTGTGTTCTGCTCCACTGACCTGTGTGTCTTCTTGTGCCAGGACCTGCTGATTTGATGACTGTAGTTCTGTGGTTTAGTTGGAAACTAGAGAGTGATGCCTCCACTTTGGCTCTTCTTTTGTACATGATTTTGGTGATTTGGGGTCTTTGTGGCACCATTCAAATTTTAGAATTATTTGTTCCAGTTCTGTGAAAAATGTCATTGGTATTTTGATTGGATTACACTGAATCTATAGATTACCATGGAAATTATGCTCATTTTAATGATATTAATTCTTCCATAGCATGGACTCCCTTGGACTGCAAGGAGATCAGACCACCAGTGAACACAGGACCTCCTCCCATCATTTTGCACTGTCTTCTGTTCCTTCATCAGTGTCTTACAGTTACCCAAGGATAGGGTTTCACCACCTAGGTTAGATTTATTCCTAGGTATTCAATGCTTTTTGAAACAATTGTAAATGGGATTGTTTTCTTAATTTCTGTTTCTGATAGTGTATAGAAATGCAACAGATTACTGTTTATTAATTTCATGTCCTGCAGCTTTACTGAATTTATTAGTTCTAACAGGTTTTTTGATGGAGTCTTTGGAATTTTCTACACACAGTACCAGGTTACCTGCATAGAGTGACAGTATTACTCCTTCTTCTCTCATTTGGGTAGTGTTTATTTCCTTTTCTTCTGTGACTGCTGCAGCTAGGACTTACAAAATGATATTGAATCAAAGTGGCAAGAGTGTGGGAGGGAGGAGGGAGGGGGGAGGGAGGGGGGAGGGAGGGGGGAGGGGGGGGGGTTCTGGAGGGGGAGCATATGTAAACCCAAGGCGATATCATGTCATTGTATGGCAAAACTAATAAAAAAGAAAAAGAAAAAAAAAGTGGCAAGAGTGTTTCTGATCTTAGAGGAAAAGCTTTCAGCTTTTTACTGTTGAGTGAGAGTCCCTTGGACTGCAAGGAGACCCAACCAGCCCATCCTAAAGGGGGTCAGTCCTGGGTGTTCATTGGAAGGACTGATATTGAAGCTGAAACTCCAATACTTTGGCCACCTGATGTGAAGAGTTGACTCATTGGAAAAGACCCTGATGCTGGGAAGGATTGGGGGCCGGAGAAGATGGGGACGACAGAGGATGGGATGGCTGGATGGCATCACTGACTCGATGAACATGGGTTTAGGTGCACTCCGGGAGTTGGTGATGGACAGGGAGGCCTTGTGTGCTGCGATTCATGGGGTCGCAAAGAGTCGGACACAACTGAGCGACTGAACTGAACTGAACTGTTGATATCAGTTGTGGGTTTGTCCTAAATGACCTTTAGTTTATTAAGTTACGTTCCCTCTATACCCACTTTGTTGAGAGTTTTTTTCTTTATTCATCATAAATGGATACTGAATTTTGTCAAAGGTTTTCTCTGCATCTATTGAGATAATCATATTATTTTTATTCTTTAATTTGTTAATCACGTTGGTTGATTTGTAGATATTGAATCATCCTTGTATGCCTAGGATAAATCCTACTTGATCATGCTGATGATCCTTTTAATGTATTGTTGAATTTAGTTTGCTAATATGCTGTTAAGGATTTCTGCATCTATGTTCATTAGGGATATTGGCTTATAATTTTCTCTTTTTTTGTATGGTGTCTTTGGCTTTGGCATACAAGGCTGCTGGCCTTGTAGAATCATTTTGGAAGTATTTCTTTCTTTGAAATTTTTTGAGATAGTTTGAGAAGAATAGGCATTAACTATTTGGTAGAGTTCACCTGTAAAACTGTCTGGTCCTGAACTTTTGTTTGTTGGGAGGTTTTTTTTTTTTTAATAACAGTAAATATTTCTACTTTGTGCTGATAATATATGCTTATTTATTTATAAACTATATCCATAAACAATTGTTCTAACATACCTCAATTATAAGGAAAATGTAGACTTTTACATGGGAGTTTAGGCACATGTGATAGACATTGAAGGTGCTGAGATGGGGATCCTGGAGGCCAGAGGGAGGGACACAGGTGTGAGGGGCAGGCTGTAGACCAGACAGACCACACACCACCTACACCTGGAGTCCTGTTGGTGAGAATCAGAACTATGTGAAATCTAGACATTTCCAGGGTCTGCTACAGCCCTGGGACATGACCCCATAAATACTGCTTTTGTGAAGGTCAGTTTTCTCATTGAACTATACGCTCCTCAAAGGCAAGGCCAAAAACAAAACAAAACAAAAAAGAGGCAAGACTTTTTTACAGAACACTTAGCTTATTTCACAGAACACTTAGCACAGATCCTGGGGTGCACCTGACTGATCTGCTTCTGATAGAGAATTGGGAAAGAATTCCAAGCAAGTGTCAGGAGAAATGCTAAGGAATGGCATGTCTTCATAATAAATTAGTCCCAGATGTGACACGTTTTCTTGCCCAAGTAACACAAGAGATAAAATGTATGTGCTAAAAGATGTCCTTTTCATCATAAGGGACTGGAATGCAAAAGTAGAAAGTCAAGAAACACCTGGAGTAACAGGCAAATTTGGCCTTGGAGTACAGAACGAAGCAGGGCAAAGGCTAACAGAGTTTTGCCAAGAGAACACACTGATCAGAGCAAACACCCTCTTCCAACAAACAAGAAAAGACTCTACACAT
>ML663576.1:1125215-1137197 GCA_007570785.1 Antilocapra americana
AAAAAAAAAAAAAAGCAGATATATTACTTTGCCGACAAAGGTCCATCTAGTCAAAGCTATGGTTTTCCAGTAGTCATGTATGGATGTGAGAGTTGGACCATAAAGAAAGCTGAGCACTAAAGAATTGGTGCTTTTGAACTGTGGTGTTAGAAAAGACTCTTGAGAGTCCCTTGGACTACAAGGAGATCCAAACAGTCCTGAATATTCATTAGAAGGACTGCCGTTGAAGCTGAAACTCCAATACTTTGGCCACCTGATGTGAAGAACTGACTCATTTGAAAAGACACTGATGCTGGGAAAGATTGAAGGTGGGACAAGAAGGGGACGACAGAGGATGAGATGGTTGGATGGCATCGTGGACTTGATGGATCTGAGTTTGAGCAAGCCCCGGGACTTGGCGATTGACAGGGAGGCCTGGTGTGCTGCAGTCCATGGGGTCGCAACGAGTTGGACACAACTGAGTGACTGAACTGTATTGATATCAAATAAATATGTATTATATGTCTATATGTTTACATATATGTTTATATGTAAACATGTTAAAAATAAGCTAATTGTCTGGAGATTTAACCACATTCAGGACTGGTGACATAATTTGTGGGACCTGCTCAAAGAGAAAAAGTGAGATTCTGTCCAGAAGCCATGGCTGTATGGGGGTACTGATCCAAGACTGAGGGCCCCTGCGCACAGCCCGGCTGAGAGTGGATGCCTGAGCATGGACCCAAGCGTGGGGATCCTACTGGTCTGAGGCCGCGCGGGTCTGGCCTGAGTCCACCGTCCTATTTCAGCTATTGTCACACAGGCAGAACCAAGCCCAGTCGGCTGTAATCACCACAGCTCTAAGCTCTCGCCTGTGTAGCTTGGGGTTGATCAAAAGCTCGATTCAGCCCCAGATATGAGAGAGAGCACCAGCCATCAGGGCTGTGACCTGCAGACCGCACATCTGTCTGAGCTGCTCTGCTGGACCCTGGCAGGAGGGCTGCCAGAAGGGGGCCTGTGGCCTGAGGCTGGAGGGGGCGGGGCTGGGGGAACCTGAGGCTGGAGGGGGCGGGGCTTGTGGCCTGTGGCCTGGAGGGGGCGGGGCTTGTGGTCTGTGGTCTGGAGGGGGCGTGGCTTGTGGCCTGTGGCTGGGGGGGGGGTCTGGTGGCCTGGAGGGGGCCGGGTCTGTGGCCCGTGGCTGCCCTGTCTCGGTGCGCTTCAGCCAGCAGTGCCCACCCAGCTGTGCAACAGCCAGACTGCATCACCCACCAGGCATCGCCCAGGTAACACGTCGCCCTGGTAACACCTTGCCAGCCTGCAGCGCTGCTACCGCTCCTTGAACTCTGCGGCCATGGCAGCCCCTTCACCCCATTTGCCGTTTGCTCCTGCAGAACCAGCCTCTCGCATGCTCCCTCCCTTCTGCGACCCTGACCGCAGCTGGCATCCCCCACCTGGCCAAGCCCTGGCCCTTCCTCGCTGCCTAAATTGGAACAATTCCAACTCTCCCCTTTGTTCCACGAACCTCCTCTCCGAGGAGCTAAGGGCCTTCTACTGACCAGTGCTTTACACCAACAGCTCTTTCTTTTAGATTCTTTTGCTCCAACACCTGGTGCTATTTCCACCTCCCAGCTGCACCCTGACTTCACCCCAGGCCCCCTGAAGGGGCGACGGAGAGTCTGAGCCTTGCTGGGAACCGCACCTCCCCACCTCCCGGGCGGGGAGGACAGGAGCCCACTGAGAGAGCAAGAGGACACCCTGTCTCCTCTGGGCACACCCGCTTACTCTCTGCATCCCTACCTCCTGCCCCATCTCCTCTCTGCACACCTGTCTCTTCCCACTGCACACCTGCCTCCTCTGGGCACACCTGCCCCCTCCTCTGCACGCATACCTCCTCTGCTCTCTCTTGCTTCTCTCTCGCTCACCCTCTGTCTCTTGGTTGGAGTATTTCAAAGCCTTCCAAACACTGTCTCATTTCAGGTAAATACCTTCGTTTGTGTCTCTCACAGCTGGGGACTTCCCTCAAGAGGAGCAGTGAGGCTGTATTGGACGCACACTGATGGGTCATGGTGGTCCTGGACCTCAAGTGAGGTTAGTTCAGGGCAGAAACCCAGACGGGAGCTGTTTCCTGGAGCAGCACAGAACCAGGAAACCAACTCTGATTCCTTGTTGGTTTTATAAGCATGATTAGATGTATGAAAAAATAGGCAATGTCTGCTCTTCTAAAGAGTCTTTTAAGAGATATTGGCTTGAACATGCCTCCTTCCTCCCACCCCAATAAGTAAAACATAAACTGAAATGCAGCGTCCAGGGCTAACGTGTGGGTGAGAGATGCTTTGCCAGCTTGCTGGGCAGGAGCTTCCTCCCATGTGAGGATGAACAGAACTCCCGTTGGGTCTCAGAAAGTGGTGCTCCCTGAGCTCATTGCTTGTGTGCTCTGATGGAGGGTCACTAGGCCTCATTTTCTTCCCCTGCAAACTGGGACTAACACTGCTCATCTCACAGGCTCTTCTGTCAAGTGTAGCGCTTGCTCAGGAACCCTGAGCTGTTACTGTGATGCCATGGTCCCACTGCCTGCATCCCGCAAGCCTTCTGTGGCCACCTCACACCCAGTGGCCACATGGGCCTTGTGCTCTGAGTGAACCGTTTAATAACATGGAAGTGGTGTGCAAGACCCAAGACCAACCTGAGATCGTCATCCTAAGGATAAAGAGTAACATTCTTCTTCCTTATTTCTTTTTTTATTCACGTATAGTTGATTTACAGTGTTGTGCTAGTTTCTTGTATACAGCAAAGTGGTTGTTATAAATACATATATAGTATATTTAGAATCTGAAAAGAATATATAAAGGAAATATATACATTCTTTTCAGATTCTTTTCCATTATGTTATTAACAGGTTATTGAATATTGTTGCCGGTGCAATACAGTCCTTGTTGATTATCTGTTTTACACATAGTAATGTGTATATGTGAATCCGAAATGCCTAATTTATCTTCCCTCAACTGCATTTCTGTTTGGTAGCTATAAATTTGTTTTCTGTGTCTATGGGTCTACTTCTGTTTTGTGAATAAGCTCATTTGTATCAACTGCAAGGTTCCACCTACAGGTGTTATCATGCTACTTGCTTTTCTCTGCATGCATGCTCAGCTGTGCCTGACTCTGCAACACCAGACTTCTCTGTCCATGGAATTTTCCAGGGGAGGACACTAGAGTAGGTTGCTATTTTCTACTCCGGGGGATCTTCCAAAGCCAAGTCAACTGCACTGGCAGGCAGGTTCTTCACCACGAGCACCACCTGGGAAGCCAACTGGGAAGTCTTCCTCTGACTTTCTTTATTTAGCTCCATCCATGCTGCTGTAAGAGGCATGATTTCAGTTTTTAATGGCTGAGTAATATTTCTTTGTATATATATGCTATCCATTACCCACATATACTTTACCCATTCTCTGTGGATGGACACTTAGGTTGCTTCCATGTCTGGTTTATTTGTAAAACACCTGTGTGTGTATAAGAATAGTAAATTATTTTCGGTTTCTTTGTCAGTTGCTTTTTGAGGAAAATAGTAGGTCCTAGTGAGACTCTAGAGTTTCCTTTAGCCAACTAAAAATCACCATGAGCAGTTTAAAAAATTATAATAGATAAGCTGCTTGTGAAATTTATAAAGCCATCCCAAACATGATAAAGTCAAAGAAATTCCTACACAGGCACATATGAATCAAACAGCTAAAACCCAAAGATAAAGTCTTGAAAGCAGCTAGAGAAAACAACATATTACTTATAGGGAAAAACAATCCAAATGACTGAATTCAGAAACCAGGGAGATGAAAAAGGAAAAGAGCTATCAGCCTAGAATTTACATCTAGTCAGAAATAATGAAGGTGAAATGCAGACATTCTCAGAAAAGAACAGCTAGGAAGGCTGATGACCTGTGGCCAGCGGAGCTGGGCTAGAAGAACTGCTGAAGGGAGCTCTTCTGGAGGAAATGATGCCAGAGAGCAACCTGGGACTTCAGGGACGAAGGAAGAGCTCGAGACTGGTGAATATCTGGGAAACGAAGTCAGCTGTTTTCTTCACTTGATTTCTCTAAAATGTGTCTGATGAATGGAAGCAGTCTGTAGCATTGTCTGTGGTGTTTGCAATCTAAGCAGATGTGATTTCATATAAGGGGGCAGGGAAAGTTTCTTTATTCTATATTCAGTGATGAGATACTAACCCCAAGACAGTGAAAAGTTAAACTGGTAATGACTTCACAGCAACACACCCACACAGCAGTAGGAAGAGCTATAGACCAGACCCCCACTGAGAAATTAACACACAATATTAAGAAACATTCTTACAGTTCTAAGAAAGATAGGAAAGGGGAAATAGAGGAATGAAAAAATGGGGACACACAGAAAAACAAACAAAGTAGTAGACTTAAATCCAAACAAGTCAATAATTTCATTAAATATAAATGGCTTCAGTTGCATTCCTTGGTCTTGTCCGACTCCTTGCGACCACATGGACTTCAGCACGCCAGGCCTCCCTGTCCATCACCAACTCTCGGAGCTTACTCAAACTCATGTCCATCGAGTCCATGATGCCATCCCACCATCTCATCCTCTGTCCTCCCCTTCTCTCCTGCCTTCAATCTTTCCCAGCATCAGGGTCTTTCCCAACGAGTCAGCTCTTCACATCAGGTGGCCAAAGTATTGGAGTTTCAGCTTCAGCATCAGTCTTTCCAATGAATATTCAGGACTGATCTCCTTTAGGATGGACTGGTTTGATCTCCTTGCTGTCCAAGGGACTCTCAAAGAGTCCTCTCCAACCCCACAGCTCAAAAGTGTCAGTTCTCTGGCACTCAGCTGTCTTTATGGTCCACTCTCCTGTCCATACATGACTACTGGAAAACCATAGCTTTGACTGTATAGACCTCTGTTAGTAAAGTAATATATTTGCTTTTTAATATGCTGTCTAGGTTTGTCATAGCTTTTCTTCCAAGGAGCAAGTGTCTTTTAAAATTTCATGGCTGCAGGCACCATCTGCAGTGATTTTGGAGCCCCCAAAATAAAGTCTGTTATTGTTTCCACTGTTTCTCCATCTATTGGCAATGAAGTGATGGGACTGGATGCCAGGATCTTCATTTTTTGAATGTTGAGATTTAAGCCAACTTTTTCACTCTCCTCTTTCATCAAGAGGCTCTTTAGTTCCTTTTCACTTTCTTCCATAAAGGTGGTGTCATCTGCATATCTGAGGTTATTGATATTTCTCCTGGCAATCTTGATTCCAGCGTGTGCTTCCCCTTCATATAAGTTAAATAGCAGGGTAACAATATACAGCCTTGACATACTCCTTTCCCAATTTGGAACCAGTCCATTGTTCCATGTCCAGTTCTAACTGCTGCTTCTTGATCTGCATACAGATTTCTCAGGAGGCATGTCAAGTGGTCTGGTAGTTTCATCTCTTGAAGAATTTTCTGCAGTTTACTGTGATCCACACAGTCAAAGGCTTTAGCATAGTCAATAAAGCAGAAATAGATGTTTTTCTGGAACTCTCTTGCTTTTTCTATGGTCCAACAGATGTTGGCAATTTGATCTCTGGTGTCTCTGCCTTTTCTAAGTCCAACTTGAACATCTGGAAGTTCTCAGTTCATGTACTGTTGAAGCCTAACCTGGTGAATTTTGAGCATTATTTTGCTAGTGTGTGAGTGATAGTTGCTCAGTCATGCCTGACTCTTTGCAACCCCATGGACTGTAGCCTGCCAGGCTCCTCTGTCCATGGAATTCTTCAGGCAAGATTACTGGAGTGGGTTGTCATTTCCTTCTCCATTGGTACGGTAGCGTGTTGGATGAGTGCACTTGTGTGGTAGTTTGAACATTCTTTGGCATTGCCTTTCTTTGTGATTGGAATGAAAACTGACCTTTTCCAGTCCTGTGGCCAATGGTGAGTTTTGCAAATATGGTGGCATATTGAGTGCAGCATTTTCACAGCATCATCTTTTAGGATTTGAAGTAGATCAGCTGGAATTCCATCACCTCCACTAGCTTTGTTCGTAGTGATGCTTCCTAAGGCCCACTTGACTTCCCATTCCAGGATATCTAGCTCTAAGTGAGTGATCACACCATCGTGGTTATCTGGGTCATGAAGATCTGTTTTGTATAGTTCTTCTGTGTATTCTTGTCATCTCTTCTTAATATCTTCTGTTTCTGTTAGGTCCATACATTTCTCATACATTTATTGTGTCCATCTTTGCATGAAATGTTCCCTTGGTATCTGTAATTTTCTTGAAGAGATCTCTAGTCTTTTCCATTCTATTGTTTTCCTCTATTTCTTTGCATTGATCACTGAAGAAGGCTTTCTTGTATCTCCTTGTTATTCTTTGGAACTCTGCATTCAAATGGATATATCTTTTCTTTTCTCCTTTGCCTTTTGCTTCTCTTCTTTTCTCAGCTATGTAAGGCCTCCTCAGACAGGCATTTTGCCTTTTTGCATCTCTTTTTCTTGGGGATAGTCTTGACCACCACCTCCTGTACAATGTCACAAACCTCCATCCATAGTTCTTTAGGCACTCTGTCTATCAGATTCAATACCTTGAATCTGTTTGTCACTTCCACTGTACAATTGTAAGGGATTTGATTTAGGTCATACCTGAATGGTCTAGTGGTTTTCCCTACTTTCTTCAATTCTGAATTTGGTAATAAGGAGTTCATGATCTGAGCCACAGCTCCCGGTCTTGTTTTTGGCTTGTTTTGGCTTGAATTGATAAATGGCTTAAACATATCAATTAAAAACAGACATGATTAGATTGGATTTTTTTTTTAAGATTCAACTATAAACCCTAGAGAATGATAAGCTCATGCAACCCTATAAATCTGTAAACTGATGTTTGTAGCTGCTGTAGTCATGAGCTTCAAAGACAGGATCTAAGCCCCATGTCCTTCCCTTCCTTGTGACATGTCCCTTCCATGTGGCTTGACAGTGAAAGCCACGGGTGGGGACAGCCGCGCCTCGAGTGGGACCCACAGCCATCCTGGGAGCGAAGGAGCTCATCTGACACTGTCTGGTTCCGTGTGTGGCCTCCAGAGGAGGACTGTAGCGACAGAGAGCAGGGCGAGGTCAGGGCTGGGGGCGCGACTGCAGGGCTCCCGGAGGGTGTGTGCCAGGAGTGACCGACTGTCATGGTGCGGGTGGGCACCTGAACTTACGAAAGTGATGAAGCTCACAAAACTCTACACCACAGAAAGAGTATTTGATTGTATGTAAAGTTTTTATAAGCACACAGAAATTGGGAAGAATCCACTTTTAAAAGCTATAAATATATGTTCCCATGTGTTCCTAGTCATGCATTAGCCCTCATTGTAGATGGTTGTAACTTTCCAGCCCATAAGTACCTATGTGTGAGGCACACATTTCTTGGCTTTGTTGTGTAGGGAGGTTCAGTTGGTCATTTAGCCACTGATAGAACTTCTCCTTTGAATTGAAAAAGATTCCAGTTCACGATTCTCTCTCTTGGTGTGTGTTGGGAAGAAAAGTGGCCGTCAAATGATCATGTTTCAATCCCCAGATCCTGCTATCATGTCTGTTTACATGACATAGTGTGGGTGGTATGAGCATCGCCAGTGAGCTAGCCCTAAAGCAGGGGGCTGATCCTGAATTACCTGGTGGGTCCGGCATCATCCCAGGGTCCTTGATGTGGAAGTGGAGGCAAGAGAGGTCAGAGGGCTGGCACTGGCCGTGGCTGGGCCTTGGCGATGCAGGAACCTCCATGAGCTGTGGCCTGTGGTCCGTCAGAGGCTGGAATAATGGAAACCAGGCAGAGGATTCTGCCCTGAAGCTTCTAGAAGGAACTCTGCTGCTGATGGTGTTTCCAGCCTAGTGAGAGCAAATTAGGACTCTCAACCTGCGGGTCTTAGACCCGGGATTTACATCGCTTTAAGCCACTTGATCGGCACTACTCATCACAGAACCAAGACACAAGCGCAGTCTTGCGGTCAGACTGCCCCCAGGGTGGTCTCCAGTGCCTGTGCTTGTCCCTCAGGGATGACAGGAAGCTCAGATCCCTCGCCCCGGCCGAACCTCCAGGTCAGAGTTGAGACCAGGGGTCCATCCCAGCCACTGGCTTCTAGAAGTTTCTGCCCCACCAAGGGGGGCACTGACCTGAGACCCAGAGAACTGGTGCCGCCCCTCTGGCAGACCCGGGGGCCTTCCAGGCCAGTCCCTTGGGATCAGAAACTCATGGCCCAGGGCAGTTTCCCCACGTAAAGATCAGAGAATTAACCTCTGTCCGGGGCCAGGCCACAGGCCGAGATCATCCCAACACCCCACCGGCTTGTTGGCTGAAATGTGGAGCCCAGGACCCACCAGTGTGTTAAGACACGTTGGTTGAACCTGGGCAGGAGACAGGCTGCCGGGTCATCACCAAGCTCACCCGCCTGATGATTGCCAGGGTGCCCCTGGACGACGCTCATGGCTGCTGAGGGTCCAGCCCTCCCTGCCCCCCCAGTCCATGTGCTCAAACTATGGGGTGCAGGGCAGTTCAGAGCCTGCCGGCAGATGGGAGGACCAATGACCACCCCATCCCTGGGGGCACGTCAGTGTGGGGGCCTGCGATAAAGGAACTGGAAGGAAAAGCTGCCCTGCAGCTCCGCGCTCTGCCGCTCCTGTCAGCAGGCTGTAATTAGGTAAACACCAGGGCTGCTTGAAGTTCCCTGGGGGCTCCGCGGGTAGGATGCTCTGAAACCCGCACAGGAAATCCCTGGGAGTCCACAGGCAGGGGAGCGGCCATTTCCTGGGAAGGGCAGTAGGGGCTCAAGATGCGTCCCTGGGGGTGGAAAGGAGACGTGGGGTGGCAGCCTGGCCTCCTCAGGGGGGCGGCTGTGACCGGCTGAGGGGGGTGATGGGGGCCCAAGGGGGCGGACGGGTCACAGCAAGTGAGGGCACAGAGGCCACGGAGAAAAGCCCCAGGTCGTGAACTCCTCAGGCCCCTTCATGCATTTGCGGGAAAGGCTGTGTTCCCATCTGCCCCGGGCCGGCGGTCTCCACACGCCCCTCTTGGACATGGATGCCCTTCCTGCTGCCCCTTTGTGGCCACTACTCCTTCCGTGCCTGGACTCTGCTCACCAACCACCACCACTGCACCCAGACCCTCTGCCCAGGTCCCTGTCCCTGTGAAGCTGTTGCTGACCTCTGAGCCAGGGATGACAGTCCTCTCTCTCCAGTGGTTACCTTACTGTTATTATAGTTGTTATTGTTTGGTTGCTCAATCATGTCTGACTCTTTGTGACCCCATGGACTGCAGCACACCAGGCCTCCCTGTCCATCACCAATGCCCAGAGTTGCTCAGACTCACATCAATTGAGTCCATGACATCAACCAACCATCTCATCCTCTGTTGACCCCTTCTCCTGCCCTCGATCTCAATCACAGCTGTTACCCAAGGGGGATAAATTAACAGCAATAACTACTCAGTTTCTGACCTTTGAGACTTTTTTCGGAGAAGAAGACTGGTTGTGAAAGAAGTCTAGCTTTGAGCCCATGAGTTGCCTGACATGCAGGGGGTAACCTGCATGAATACGAAAACAGAAATTTCTGCAGTGTGAAAGCAGAAATTGTGTCCTGGAACCCAGCACAGATCTCGTCTAGAGAGGGGTTTAATTCTGCTGAGCACTCAGGAGTCTACAGCAGTGCTTTAAAGTGCCTTGACTTGGTGCGTTAATGATGGGTTTGGACTGTGTGATGGGATGAAGAGGACGTGTCAGTACCGTGGTTTTTCCTCTGAGAAGTTAATTCCATATTGGCCATTTCTCATGCCCCCAGTTTACTCAGTCCACCTGTTGCTAAAGTTGAGTGTGATTGGGTTTTGTAAGTGGGGTTGTTTGAAGGCATTGGAAACTGACTCTCCTGGGAGACTCTGTGACCAGAGGAGATTTTCAGGGACCCACACCTGTGTCCCCCATCACTAAGGCCCCCTGCCCCTTCCTGGCGGAGTCCAGGACCATTTAGACTGTTCTTTCTCAGCTGCTGCAAGAAAAGCCCACTGCTGTGAAGAAGGGAATAATTGCGGATTGGCTTCCCCTTTGGGCTGACATTTTCCATCAAGAGGAATGAAAGTTTTACTCTTTAAAGATTATGTCAAGAAGGAGTTAAATGACACTGATATTTAGTACTACAAACAAATCAGCTGAAACAACAATAAAAGCAGGAGAAGACAAGTACCCCTGAACTGTGTGTTTTTGCTTCAGGTGGAAGCAGCTGAGTGTCAGTCAAAGAGAAAACAAGAAATAGCCCATCACGCAAATGGGCGGTTTGGGGCTTGGAGACAGAGCACCAGGCACGTTCTCAGTGTGCAAAGGAAAAGACTGGCTTCAAGGAAAGTTGTGCATGTGTTAAACAGCCCACGGGGCTAGTCTGTGGTGATGGTGAGACGGACCAGGACTCCTGCTTGCGCGCGTTGATGGTTCCGGCAGTCGTGCCACTGAGTGCTTCGGTGCTGGTCTGGGGTGTTTCTGTTTTGTGGCCCCGCTCCAGACAGCCCTGTCTATGCTGCGTCCTGCGGGCCTGCAGAGGAGAAGTGGTCCTGAGAGAGGCCCTGCCATGACAGGGGACCCCAGGGCATCAGTGGGTCCCCCTGGGTGCGGGCACGTCCCTTTGTCCCCGAGCAAGGCTCTTCTCCAGCAGCACCTGCCCACGCAGGAGCAGACCCTGCCTACCGGGTGGGGGCAGGCCCTTCTCTCACTCGACCACCCCCAAAGTGTGGGGCCGCCCCCACTTTGCTGGCCCACCAGGCAGGGAGCTGCTGCAGCCTAGAGCTCGAGGGGACCACACTGCCAGCCTGGCGCCAGCAGGGTCGTCACATGGACGCGGGCCAGTGTCCGGATTTCCGCTGAGGTTGGACAGCTCTTCCAACGTCCCCTTTGTGTTTTTTCTCACTGACGTTGAAATTAGGACAGTGAAGGCATAAGATGACCCACTTGGGACTGGTTGGTCTTTAATTCCTGTTAATACAAGATTTTTATGCTCAATGAATGTTAAAGTGAGATATGTCAGTGAGGCTCAGTGTCTACGTAAGTCATGGAGAGAAGCCCACATGCTTGACCTGAGCTAATTCTGTTTTTCAGAATACACACTGACCAGCCTTCCTGGGTGGGGCATTCTTCAGACACACATGCATGACTTTGAAAACGGAGCAAACACTCGCACATCAGTACGCCCAGCAGCTCTCTGCCCAAGTGGGCCAGCGTCAGCTTTGCATTTCCCTCTTGTCTGGCCCTTCGGCCGCCCAGCCCAGCTTCTCTGGGGCTGCTCGCCGAGGATGTGGGATCACATCATCACTGTGGCCGGAGTGATCCCTGGGTCCCGGAGGTGCCTCAGCGAGGTGGCTCGTCCCCTGAGGTGGCTCGTCCCCCTTAAGGTGGCTCGTCCGCTGAGGTGGCTCATCCCCTGAGGTGGCTCGTCCTCTGAGGTGGCTCGTCCTCTGAAGTGGCTTGTCCCCCTTGAGGTGGCTCGTCCCCTGAGATGGCTCATCCCCTGAGGTGGCTGGTCCCCCGAGGTGGCTAATCCCCGAGGTGGCTTGTCCCCCTTGAGGTGGCTCGTCCCCCGAGGTGGCTCATCCCCCGAGGTGGCTCGTCCCCTGAGGTGGCTCGTCCCCCAGCTGGCTCATCCCCGAGGTGGCTGATCCCCCCTGAGGAGGCTCGTCCCCCCCGAGGTGGCTTGTCCCCCTTGAGGTGGCTCGTCCCCCGAGGTGGCTCATCCCCCGAGGTGGCTCGTCCCCTGAGGTGGCTCGTCCCCCAGCTGGCTCATCCCCGAGGTGGCTGATCCCCCCTGAGGAGGCTCGTCCCCCCCGAGGTGGCTTGTCCCCCTTGAGGTGGCTCGTCCCCCGAGGTGGCTCATCCCCCGAGGTGGCTCGTCCCCTGAGGTGGCTCGTCCCCCAGCTGGCTCATCCCCGAGGTGGCTGATCCCCCCTGAGGAGGCTCGTCCCCCCCGAGGTGGCTTGTCCCCCTTGAGGTGGCTCGTCCCCCGAGGTGG
>ML663576.1:1137297-1150560 GCA_007570785.1 Antilocapra americana
TGGCTCGTCCCCCGAGGTGGCTCGTCCCCTCAGGTGGCTCATGCCCTCAGGTGGTTCGTCCCCCGAGGTGGCTCTTCCACGAGGTGGCTGATCCCCCCCGACGTGTCTCGTCCCCCTGAAGTGCCTGGTCTTCCAAGGTGTCTTGTCCCCCCCAGGTGGCTCATCTCCCCCTAAGGTGACTCGTGCCCTGAGGTGGCTCTTCCCCTGAGGTGGCTCAGCAATATGTCTTATCCCCCAAGGTGGCTCATCCCCCGAAGTGACTCGTACCCCGAGGTAGCTCCAGCCTAGGCCTCATCACACCTTTCCTTTGTGTTGATGTGTGTGAGCTCTTCCTTTGAGCAGCACCTCTTGATCTTAATGGGTGGCAAATCACCTCGGAATCTTGCTGAGATAAGGTGGATTCCAGTGCCTGAAGGGGAGCTGAGCGTCTGCCTTTATGGGACATTCCCCAGAAGGGGCTTGGTCCCAGATGCTGTTTGAATGAGGACTCGAGCCCCTCGAGTGGGTCTGTGGGCTCCTGGATGACCAGCACCTGGACACCATGGAAGACCTGCCCGCGTGGACAGTGCCTGGGCTGTGCTCCTTGGAGGAGGTGGTGCTCAAGAGGGGACAGCCCTGAGTGGCAGGTGAGGACCAGCGTACACTGCCACGGTGTGACCATCCTGAGGACACAGTGGGGTCTGGACTGCTCTGTCTGAGGACACGATCAGGTCTGGACCATCCTGAGGACACAGTGGGGTCTGGACTGTCCTGTCTGAGGACACAGTCAGGTCTGGACCATCCTGAGGACACAGTGGGGTCTGAACCATCCTGTCTGAGGAAACGGTTGGGTCTGGGACATCCTGAGGACACAGTGGGGTCTGGACTGTCCTGTCTGAGGACACAGTCAGGTCTGGACCATCCTGAGGACACAGTGGAGTCTGAACCATCCTGTCTGAGGACATGGTCGGGTCTGGATCTCGGAGGGCCTTCGGCCTCACCCAGCCTGTGTCCAGGGAGCACCATGTGGGGGGTTCCCACCTGGTTCACCCAGCCCCGCTGAGCACGTCCGCTTCTGGGTGTCTCTCGGGGGGTTTTCTGGGGATGGGGCATGACTGAGTGATCAGGATTCAGTTCACTTCCTATTTGAGGTAAGCCCGTGGCCTAGAGAGGGTCAGAGGCAGCCCTTCAGGGGTCTTCTTGTGAGACGAGGGGCTTCGTTTGGCCTCTGGGTCGCTGTGTCCGTGTCTGCGGCGTGGGGGCCTTGTGGTGACTGGGGATCGGCGGAGCCAGTCCGGCTGGTAAAGGGTTTGCACCATTTCTTGGAGCCCCTGGCTTCAAGCTCGGGGCTCTGGAGGGAGGCAGACTCATCTTTTCCTGAACTCTCTTTGGGCTCTGCTGTGAACAATGCAGGCTGGTGATTAGCGCAAACATTCCTGGTGCACACTGCTAAAAGACAGAAAATCCCCGCCTTCCGTTTATGTGACAAGCTCGAGGTCCATATGGATTCTTCAAGTAAAGTTATTTCAGGGTGTTTGATGGGTGCACACAGGAAGACTCTCGCGGGGCCGCTGGCCAGACCCCTCCTGCTCCCTCAGTCAGCATATGCTCTCTTGGCCTGCTCTTCAGGCCTGAGGCTCAGAGAGATGCGGTCAAACAGCCATCTGTGGGTTCCAGATTGTTTGTGACCAAATCTGTAGGAAATGCCCCCAATTTGCAATGTACTTTCGAGGGCTGTTTTGTTTGCTTTTTAAAAATCAATAACAGCATAGTTTGGAAATTAAAGAGCTGATTCAAATCTGGGGACAACAAGCCCATTTCTCTTTGAAGTTTTATCTTAAAAATTTACAAACTTCAAAGTAAAGTGAGAAGTTGGTAAACTCTGCAGTTTCTTCTCTGCACCAGCTGTTCCCCCTACAAAGCCTTTGGGGGGCACATTAAATTTTTTTTTAATTTAAAAAAGTTTCATTGAAAATATACTTGATTTAAAATGTTACTTTCAACTGTACAACAAATGATTGTTATACAGACGTATAAATATATGTATGTTCTTTTTTATATTCTCTTCCATTATAGGTTATTACAAGATATTGCACATAGTTCCCTGTGCTGTTCAGTAGGTTTTCTTTCTTTATTTTATATATAGTAATATCTGTATGTTAATCCCAAACTCCTAATTTATCCTCCCCTATCCCCACTGGTAACACAAAGCTTGTTTTCTAAATCTGTGAGTCAACTTCTATTTTGTAAATAAGTTCATTTGTATAATTTTTTTTTTTAAGATTCTGCATACAAGTCATATTATATGATATCTTTCTCTGTCTGACTTTATTTACTTAGTTTGATTATCTCCAGGTCTATCCAGTTCACTTCAGTCCAGTTCAGTTACTTGGTGGTCTCCAACTCTTTGTGACCCATGGACTGCAGCACGCCAGGCCTCCCTGTCCATCACTAACTCCTGGAGCTTGTTCAAACTCACATCCATTGAATCCTTGATGCTATCAACATCTCATCCTCTGTCATCTCCTTCTCCTCACACTTTTAATCTTTCCCAGCATCAGGGTCTTTTCAAATGATTCAGTTTTTTTGCCTCAGGTGGCCAAGATATTGGAGTTTCAGCTTCAGCATCAGTCCTTTCAATGAATATTCAGGACTGATTTCCTTTAGGATTGACTGGTTGGATCTCCTTGCAGTCCAAGGGACTCAAGAGTCTTCTCCAACACCACAGTTCAAAAGCATCAGTTCTTCGGTGCTCAGCTTTCTTTATGGTCGAGCTCTCATGTACATACATGACTACTGGAAAAACCATAGCTTTGCCTAGAAGGACGTTTGTTGACAAAGTAATGTCTCTGCTTTTTAATATGCTGTCTAGGTTGGTCATAACTTCTATTCCAAGGAGCAAGCGTTTTTAATTTCATGGCTGTAGTCACCATCTGCAGTGATTTTGGAGCCCCTCAAAATAAAGTTTCTCACTGTTTCCATTGTTTCCCCATCTGTTTGCCATGAAATGATGGGAACCAGAGTTTTTTGAATGTTGAGTTTTAAGCCAACTTTTTCACTCTCCTCTTTCACTTTCATCAAGAGGCTCTTCAGTTCTTCTTAGTTTTCTACCATAAGGGTGGTGTCATCTGCATATCTGAGATTATTGATGTTTCTCCTGGCAATCTTGATTCCAGCCTGTGCTTCATCCAGCCTGGCATTTCACATGATGTACTCTACATGTAAGTTAAATAAGCAGGGTGACAATATGCAGCCTTGATGTACTAAAGGAGGGCATCCAATTTGGAGCCAGCCCATTGTTCCCTGTCCAGTTCTAACTGTTGCTTCTTGACCTGCATACAGATTTCTCGGGAGGCAGGTAAGGTGGTCTGGTAGTCCCATCTCTTTAGGTTTATTGTGATGCACACAGTCACAGGCTTGGCCCATGTTGCTGCAAATGGCGTTATTTCCTTTTTTATGACTGAGTAACACTCCACTGTGTGTACTACTACCTCTTCCCCACCCGTTCATCTGAATTACTGTGTGGACATCTAGGTCACTTCTGTGTCCTGGTTCTTGTAAACAGCGCTGCTCTGAACATAGTGGTGCATGTGTCTTTTCAGACTACATTTTCCTCCAGATATATGCCCAGGAGTGAGACGGCAGAATCACATGGTAGCTCTATTTTTAGTTTATTAAGGAAACTCCATACCATTCTCCAGAGTGGCTGCACCAATTTACATTCTTGGTGGGCACATTTTAAAGCTAACCCCACACAGCATATAATCTTGTCCATTTATTTCATGTCACTAGCAAATCACCATGATATCAGTACCTCACGTAAAACTAACAGTATACACCTGGCGTCACCTGACCTCATCTGGTTCTGCTTCCTGGTCTTCGGCAGGTCCTCTCTCGTGGGTCTAAACCCTTCCATGCAGTGCTTTTGGGTCCCGTTTCCCTTGGCGACTTCCTACCCTTTCTGTGTTTTCATTGAGGACACTGGGCCATCTCTCTCACAGTGTCCACATCCTGGACTCTGAAGGCCTCTGTGTTCTCCTCTGTTCTCGGTGGTGTTAGATCTCCCGGGACTCCGTGTGACTTGGACTCCTTTGGTCAGAGTCCTTGGGTGGGGTGCTAGATGACCCCGCTGTGCAGACAGGAGCCCCCGGCTTCCAGCTCGGAAGCCCCCAGAGGAGGTTCTCAAGAAGGTGTGGCAGGAGGGCTGAGGTGGAAAGATGCTTTGCTAAGACGCGAGGCAGGTCCCTCTGTCTGCACACGGGGGCATCGGAACCCATCCCCTGCCCTCGTTTAATCACAGGAGGAGTGACCTTCCTCCTCCCCCACTGCCTTTCCCCTGGTCCCGGGGCCACAGAAGCCTCCTCCCTCCAGGCTCGCTTGAGCCCTCCTCCATCAGCAGCATCCGCCGACCCTCTGCTCAGGCCCCATGCTGCCCTTCCGTTGCCAACTCCAGCGGGGCCTGGGTCTCCATCTACCCCCTGGGTTCCCAGAGTCCTCGTCTCGTTTCCTGACGCCACCCTCCCTGTGGTCCTGATGCTCTTCTGTGATGTGTCCTGATGTCGGAAACCCCCCCCTCCCGTCACTGACCACCTTCCCGCAAAGCCACCCTTCTCTGGGGTTGCCTCACTTGTTCCTGCAGCTGTGATGGAGAACCGTATGCCAACAGCCCCAAATCTACATTTCTGCCCCAGATCTCTCTTGAGATCTGGGTTATTTAAGGTGTCTGATGTCTCTGCTTAGGTACCTCAAGACATCACACACTCAGTGGCCTTTCTGGAACCACCTTTTCCCCTCAAGCCTGAGCCCGTCCCACCTGGAGTGAGCGTGCATCGCCTACTGGTGTTGCCCTCACAGCCGGCCTTGCTGCCAGAGGCAAACGTCAGGCGCGGAGTGACGGGTACCGGAAGGCTCCTCATGCAGGATGTCCTCCAGGATCCGTGCCCCGGGAGGTGGGGCAGGTGGGCCCGGCGAGGGGGCTGGGGTGCGTCATGGGCCGCTCACCACTTGAGCTGTTTGTAAGTATCACAGCTCTGCCCCGGGCTGAGGGCAACGGGAATGTCAGGACGGACTAGCAAACAGCAGCCCTCAGTGGCAGAGCACCTCCACCCCGCGGGACAGCACACCAGCTGAGACGCAGGTGAGGGGCTTGTGTGTGATTTTGCTGCAGGGTCCCCGGCCCCGAGACGGCCCCGAGTAGAGGGTGGATAAACCAAGCCATCTGTGGGCCCACAGTGCTGCTAAGGCTTCGTTTTACCAACACCATTCCTCTTCGTGGGGAAAGACTGGGACCTGTGAAAACAGAGATTTACCACTTGGATAAGAGACTGAAAAAAAAGAGAGACTGAAGGACAATCAACAAAATAATTCTTTCCTAAGTCTAGGAGTCAAGTTTCTGTGAGCCTTCCTGAAAGGTTGTAGTTTTAAAGACATAAAATCTTAGAGGAAAAGGGCTAGGGTTCTAAAAGTTGAGTGTGAACCTATGAAAGTTGCTGCAGGTTTTTAAATCTTTTTTTTTTCCTGTTCATTAAAATGAAGCACTAAGGTGTCTGTGTTAGTTTCTTCCTGAAGCTGAGACAGAAAATCACAAACTTGCTGTCTTAAAAGAGCACAAATTTATTCTTACCGTCTAGACATCAGATGTCCAAAGCCAGCCGCTCTGGGCAGACGTCCCGGGGCGGGCTGGCTCCCCGTGGAAGCTGGAGGGAAGCGAGGGCCTTGCGCTGCTCCTCAGTTCCCCAGGGCCGCAGTGCTCGGGACCCCTCCTGCCGCCCTCTCTGCGGAGAGCCCGGGAGTGTCTCCTGGCTCCAATCCTTCATGTGTTCCCACAGCGAAGTCCCCTTTCCCACGTCAGTGACAAGGGTTCTGGGCTCAGGACATGGAACTGGGGGCAGAGGCTGTTATGCAGCCTGCTGCAGTAGCGATGGAAGAGAGGCGGCTTTCACGACGGCGCGTCTCAGGTACCATGGGTCCCCTACACGGCTGCCTGCTGCTTGCTCCAGGCTCCTCATAGATGTTCCCACTTCCTCTGCAGCAGAGCCATCTTCCCTCCAGGCTGGGGGACCTCTATCTGTGGGTTCCCAGAACCCTGGGGCCCTGGCTGCCCACCTACCTCCCCTGCTCTCTGCCCCCCCACCCCTCACTGGCCTTCCCTCCAGTGACCTCGGAGCCCCTCTCCTGTCATGTGGACCCCAGGACACACCTTACCAAGTTCCTGCCACTGAGGGGAGAATCGTGGGAGTAAGCCTGAGTGTCCCGCCCTCCCCAGGTGTGGAGGAAAGAGGGCCACCGCAAGCTGCCCCTGCTCCCAGGGAGGGGCAGAGCCTTCCTGGCTCACCTGCTGCTTCCAGGACTGACCGCTGGGTCCCCCCTGGATGAGAGGCCCTCAGACGGGGGCCCTGGGTTGGGGGGCTGCCTATGGAAACAGTTCCTGCCATGCACACCTGGTCATGTGTGTGTGAGTGCGCACATTGTACGCATGTATGTGCACATGTGTGTGTAGGCATGTGTGCTCCTGCCATGTGTGTGCATGTGCACATTGTACACATGTGTGTGCACGCAGGTATGTGGGCATGTGTGCTCCTGCCATGCACACTTGGTCATGTGTGTGTGCATGTAAACATTGTACACATGTGTGTGCATGCAGGTATGTGGGCATGTGTCCTCCTGCCATGCACACCCAGTCCTGTGTGTGTGCGTGTGCACATTGTACACATGTGTGTGCAAAGGTATGTGGGCATGTGTGTTCCTGCCATGCACACCCGGTCATGTGTGTGTGCATGTGCATGTTGTACACATGCATGTGCATGCAGGTATGTGGGCATGTGTGCTCCTGCCATGCATACCCAATCATGTGTGTGTGCAAAGGTATGTGGGCATGTGTGTTCCTGCCATGCCCACCCAGTCATGTATGTGCACACATGTGTGTAGGCATGTGTGTTCCTGCCATGTGTGTGCATGTGCACATTGTACACATGTATGTGCATGCAGGTATGTGGGCATGTGTGTGCAGAAACTGGCCAAGCTGAGTGGAGGCAGCCTGTGCCCGTCTCTGTGTGCAGGTGTCACCGTCCATCACAGATGTGTCTTCAGAAGTGGTTACCTGGGTCTCCACCCAGAAGACAGACCACATTGTTGTTGTTCAGTCACTCAGTCACATCTGACGCTCTGTGACCCCACGGACTGCAGCACGCCAGGCTTTCCTGTCCTTCACCAGCTCCTGGAGCTTGTTCAAACTCATGTCCATCGAGTCAGTGATGCCATCCAACCATCTCATCCTCTGTTGTCCCCTTCTCCTCCCGCCTTCAATCTTTCCCAGCATCAGAGTCTTCCCAGTGAGTCAGTTCTTCATGTCAGGTGGCCACAGTATTGGAGTTTCAGCTTCATCATCAGTCCTTCCATCAGCCCATACATCATAACAAAGCCCAGACCCTGGTCTTTGGGAGCAGGAGGCTGCTTGGTGGTCAGTGATGACAGCAGGTCAGCCATGTTTGCTGCCAAGTCCTTCTGGCCATCAGGCGGGGACACTTGGTTTATGCTGGGGTGTCTGCCCCCTGCTCTGAAGACAGTCCTGTGAGAGGACGGCGGTCCCAGCACCCTGTGGGGTCTGAGCAGCCTTCCCACTCATGTGACGCTGTAGCCAGGGCCTGCGACCATGGCCGCTGCTCTGAGAGTGCTGCCAGCCTCCCTGTGCACAACCAGCCCAGCCCTGGGGCTGGTGGCTCTAGAGAGAGCCTAGCAGCTCCCGTCTGCGGCCAGGGGCCACGTGCTGCATCCTCACGGCCCTTCTGCCTGTGGCTCCTGGACTTCACAGGCCTCATCTCATCTCCTGGACCTGCAGTGTCCCTGGAGCAAGGGCCACACAGGAGCCGTGCTGAGTGGACGCGCAGCTCCAGTGAGGCCCACGGAGGACCAGTGGCTGAGTGAGGGCTGGACGCGGGAACAGGTGGCAGGGCCCTGGGCACCCTTGCACCTTTTGTGCCGTTGCCCCATCTGCCCCGGCACGTCCTCTTGGGCCAGCAGGTGTGGCCGTGGGCCAGCTGATGGGTGTGAGCCACGCAGGTGTGAGCCACGTGGGGGCCATCTGTCCAGGTCGGGGTCATCTGCCCCATTTCCCTCTTTCTGCCGCTGCTGCGTGAATGGAGGGAGGGAGCTGGAGGGGGAAGAGACTGGGGCATAAGAGGCTCCCTCCAGGTGATCCTTCAGGTGAGCCTCCAGGTGAGGCTCCAGGTGAGGCTCCAGGTGGGCTTCCAGGTGAGGTACCAAGTGAGCCTCTAGGTGAGCATTCAGGTGGGCCTCCAGGTAATCCTTCAGGTGGACCTCCAGGTGAGGTACCAAGTGAGCCTCTAGGTGAGCATTCAAGTGGGCCTCCAGGTGGGCCTCCTGGTGGGCCTCCATGTGCTGGGTGGGAATCTAGGAGCCCTGGAGGCCGGGCAGGTGGGGCCCATAGCTGCTCAGCGCCTTAACCATGCTTCAGACCAGACGTGAGGCTGTGTCTCCCCTCCTGGTCCACCTCCACCCCACAAGGACTGCCCACGAGCAGCCTGTGTCGGGGCTACCACCACAGAGATTCTAGAGGGAGGGAAGGGAGGTGAAAACACAGCACACCACCTCTCGCCGGCCCCTCTCAAACAGCCTCAGAGAGAGGCTTCTCTAGCACAATCCCAGTAGGGTCTTCCTAAGTGTGAGCCCTTAAGAGCCTACTTTTCTGGGTGACTTGAGACATAAACCCAGAGTTTAAGTTAGAATAAATCTCTCCCCTCCCCCGTGACATGACCATCCAATCTGTGAGCTTGGTTGTTCCTCTAAAGCGAAGTGAAAGTGTTAGTCACTCAGTCATGTCCGACTCTTTGTGACCCCGTGGACTGTAGCCCACCAGGCTCCTCTGTCCATAGCATTCTCCAGGCAAAAATACTGGAGTGCATTTTCATGCCCTCCTCCAGGGGATCTTCCCAACCCAGGGATCGAACCCATGTCTCTTACATCTCCCGCATTGGCAGAAGTGTTCTTTACCACTAGTGCCAACTGGAAAGTACATCAGGACATATATAATTACACCAGTAATAAATGATGTATTTTAAAACATGAATGAATATTTAAGCATTCTGGCCAAGGAATAATTCCATGATTCCGAGGATGGCGTCTACAGTTTCTGTCAGTCTTGGAAGGCCCTATGACATCAGGTGTCTTAGCATCCTCCAGAGATGCAGGAGTCTCACGTCTGGTCCTTCCCCCGGCTGACCGTCCTCATGGAGGTTACGCACCCGCATTGCTCAGACCCTCCAGACGGGCAGCACTGGCTTCACCCCATCCAGCTGATCTGAATGCTGCCGTTTGGATGGCTCCAGATGTTCGAAGGACCAGTGACTGGTCTGGCGGCCCCAAGCCTGGGCCCTCGTCTGCATGGCTGGCTTTGCCCCTGCTGCTCGAAGACCTGGAAACGGCCATGGAGCCTGCACTCCAGGCCGGTGTGGCCATAGGCCCACGCGGTCTGCTTTCCCTCCAGACACTGGGCGTCTGGCTTCTGTGAGTGTGAGTGAGTGTGTGACCAGGAAGATTCGAGCAGGTGTGTGTGAGTGGGTCAGCGAGTGTGCATGAGTGTGCAGGCAGTGAGGAGGAGGCTGGGGGCTGGTCCTGGGGGCAGCGTGTGGGCACCTGCCCCCTGCTGGGTGACTCGTCTCTCCTTGCAGAAACCCCAGAAAGGAAAGGCTGCATAGGTCTCCGCCAGGGTCACCCGAGGCTACGGAGCTGAGAGGCTTTGAGGCCGAAGACCCCCCAGCCATACCGCCCCCTCCACGGCACCCTCCCACACCCCTGCCCCCTCACCAGGGAAGACCACCCAGCCTCCCCACTGGGCATCCCCCTGCCACCTGCCGCCCCTATCAGGGAAGACTCACCCACCCAGCTGGCCTCCCAACCCTGCTGGGGAAGACCCCCCAGCCACCCCACCTCCCCACCCTCTCACCGCCCCCTTACCGGGAAAGATCCCCCAGCCATCCCTGCCAGTTCCCCGGCCATGGGGCCGCCCGAGAGCCAGTGTTGACCCCCTCCCCCACCCCCGCTGCACTGGGAGACCCTGGGGCGGGCTGAGGGGATAGGGTGCCGCCCCGTTGAGGCTTCAGCACGGCCGGCCGCCCCGCTCCCCAGGCCCAGGGCGTCCGGGCCCCCTCCCATGGCCGCCGGGGGAGGGGATGCAATCAGCCAGCCTGCAGACGGCAGCCCTGCCCTCTCCTGGCCTCCCTTTCTTGGCTCTAAATTGGCTCCGAAGCTTTGTGAGGCCGTCTGCACAGGCGTCACTGACACACACACATGTGTGCACATGTGCGCCAGCACACACAAATACATGTGCACCGCGTGCACGTGCCGGGCACAAATGCCACACGACACACACACGCACACGTGCATGCACACACAGGCTCACGTGGAGCCATGGGCAGGCTCCACTGTGTCCAGACCACACAGCCCCACCTTCATGGACCCACAGGGTAAACGGCCCAGCCCCACCCTCCTGCCGGGAGAGGCAGGGTCCCCCGGGAGGGCCCAGGTGTTGGGCCAGGAGCAGGAGGGTGGCGTCCAAGACTCCGACCCGAGGGCGACCTTTCCAGATGGAAGCAGAGCACCTGGGAGCCAGAGTGGGCAGCGCGAGATGGCTGGAGGGAGGCCCTGGGGGGCACGGGGCGGGTGGCCCCCGACGCCGGTCTGAGTCCGCTCCCACCTGTGCTCACCTGGTTTTCCCTGAGAAACCTGAACACCAGCAGGTGCTCTGGGTCTGGGCCTTCCAGCCTGGGGCCTCCTGGCTGGTTGAGCCTGGGGACATGAGCCAGGGTTCGTCTCCTGCGGGAGGGCACTCTGCCCGTGGCAGAGGCTGGAGAAGGGGCTCTTTGAGCCCTGGGCATTTATTAAGTGCCTGCTGTGTGTGAGTGGACCGAGCGCTTCACCGCTGCTTAGCGCCTCTCTGCCTCTCCAGCTCCTGCCCACCCCAAGCAGCAGACGCCACCCCATCACAGAGGGCGAGCGGGGCCCAAGTTATGACAGATGAGCTGACAACCAGGGTTCGCAGGGACGGCTTAGTGTCAGGAAAAGGCTTGTGGGTCCCTTTGCCCCCTGGAGGCGGCCAGAGAAGACAGATAGATGACAACGAGGGAACAGAAATCCTGCCGGCCCAGGAGAACGTGCCTCCCGGGCCTCAGCCTGCACAAGCCTTCTCCACCCTGTGTGGGGCTGGGATGGGCCTGGAAGACAGGCGGGGGTCATGTGGCCTGTACAGGCTTGGCCGAGTCCCGGGGCTCAAGGTCCCCCAGCGAAGCACAGAAGTACGCAGCTGAGCACGTTTCCCGCGAACGTCTGGACAGTCAATAGGCCAGGCTCTGCAGCCAGGCCAGGGGGCCTACAGGCTTGTTCACGGTGCCAGGGTGCCAGGCCCTGTTCTAGAGAGAATGTCAGCCCCCTGCCTGCCAGGGACCCCTGCCCGTGAAGATGAACCACGCATGAATTGCCTCATCTGTTTCTCCTTCAGGGGTAACAGGGGTGCTTCTGTCCCCAGTTCTGCTCCCCCATGAGGGGACGCAGCCCACGGGGAGGGTGCCCACGGGCCTCTGCAGGGCAGGGAGAGTGTTGGTCGCTCAGTCGTCTCTGGCTCTTTGCGACCCCAAGGACTATAGTCCACCAGGCTTCTCTGTCCACCGGATTCTCCAGGCAAGAATCCTGGAGTGGGTAGCCTTTCCCTTCTCCAGGGGATCTTCCCAACCCAGGCATCGAGCCCAGGTCTCCTGTGTTGCAGGTGGATCCTTCACCTCTGAGCCTCCAGGGAAACTTCTGTTGGGGGAGGCTCCAGCTTTTGCCATCTGGGTTCAGCTGCCTCAGAGGACCCTGCTCTTCAGCCCATTTCCCCGCAGTCAATGCACTGGGGTAGGAATGGGCATCGCAGACGAGGCTGGAGAAACACGCCTGGACTCCAGGGATCCAGCGCGTAGGAAGGCGGCTTGGTGTTCGTCCAGGGAGGGGGCTCGGCACAGGCTTTCAGGGGCTCTTTCTGACCCGCGGGTCAGGGGGCACAGGGCTCCAGACGCCGCCTGTGTATGGATGCTGACGCGCGGTCATTTGCTGGGTCCCAGGCAGCTCTTGGTTGTGCCCCAAGTCACGTCTGTCCTGACAGGATGAAGGCTGGCCACCTCTGAGGCTGTGGGAACAGCTCCAGGGCTCCTTGGGCCACGCGAAACGGAGATGTCCCTCCCCGACCCCTCTTGGGGCAGCGAGGCCCCCGAGGCCTCTCAGGCAGAAGCTCGCTTGTCCGAGGCTGCCTCGACCGCAGAGCCCAGCGCAGAGGCTGTTGTCACGCGGCCGGGGCTGCCCTCCCGCCTCTACGCTCTGCAATTCCCCAGGGACTCCAAGGGCCTGTCCACCAGGGCTGGAGTAGGGCAGGGCGGCTGGACACACCCGGCCACTCTTTCTCTCCACCGGGCCTCCTCACGCCTCTCTTCCCTGAGGGCTAGACCCCACTCCTCCAGACCTTGTTCCTAGCCCTCAGCCCCTCATCCTCAGCAGGAACACCCCCAGCCCCTCGTGCTGAGCGGGAACACCCCCCAGCCCCTCGTCCTGAGCGGG
The DNA here is from genome assembly GCA_007570785.1 of Antilocapra americana. Taxonomy (NCBI): domain Eukaryota; kingdom Metazoa; phylum Chordata; class Mammalia; order Artiodactyla; family Antilocapridae; genus Antilocapra; species Antilocapra americana. The sequence continues at coordinate 1,149,877 of ML663576.1, forward strand.
GGCGCCCCCAGCCCCTCGTCCTGAGCGGGATCGCCCCCAGCCCCTTGTCCTGAGCGGGAACACCCCCAGCCCCTCGTCCTGAGCGGGATCGCCCCCAGCCCCTCGTCCGGAGCGGGAACACCCCAAGCCCCTCGTGCTGAGCAGGAATGGCCCTTCATGGCTGGCTGCTGGACCTTGCTGCCCACACCGCTCAGATCAGGATCCTGGAGGGTGTCCACGGTGCCTTTGGGGGCTTTGCCTCCTGGACTCGTTCCACCCCCTCAGCTGTCTTCCAGTCCCAACTCAGGAGACTGATGCTCAGCCAGGCCCACCGGCCTGCCTCCCTGGAGGAGCAGGCGCCAGGCGGGGCTGCCCTTCCTTGCGTTGGGGAAGCTGATGTCAGCCTCACGTCCCCCCTTAGCGGGTGAGGTCACACAAACGACTTCACTAGCCTGTGGCCCCGGGAGCTGGGCTTACTTCTTTGTGGATGAGGGTAAGGGTGGGATGATATGGGAGAAGGGCATTGAAACAAGTTAATTATCATATGTCTAATCAATCGCTAGCCCAGGATTGATGCTCGGGGCTGGTGCAGCGAGATTTCCCCGGGGTGGCGGGGGAGGAGGGAGGGGGGTTCTGGAGGGGAAGTATATGTAAACCCATGGTGATATCATGACATTGTATGGCAAAAACAATAAAAAAAAAAAA
>ML663576.1:1168865-1181883 GCA_007570785.1 Antilocapra americana
CTGGTCCATCCCCTGGCCTGCTGGTCCTCCCCCTGGCCTGCTGGTCCTCCCCCTGGCCTGCTGGTCCTCCCCCTGGCCTGCTGGTCCACCCCCTGGTCTGCTGGTCCTCCCCTGGCCTGCTGGTCCATCCCCTGGCCTGCTGGTCCATCCCTTGGCCTGCTGGTCCTCCCCCGGCCTGCTGGCCTTCTTGGACGTGTTTTTGTCCCCTCAGTGTCACTTGTGCTGAGACAGTGCAGCTGCTACTCCCGGCTGGTCTCTGGGTCTGGCAGGTGTGAGGACCCAGGGCCTTTCTTCTCCAGGCCAGCTGACCCCTGGCATCTCCAGAGGCTGCTCAGCTGTACTTCACATGTTACCTTATTATCACCGATTTCTTAGGACCACACGAAGGGGACAGTGATGTCTGCTATGGTCTGGCATGAAGACCAAGACTCGGAGGTGAGGGCAAGGTCAGGAAACAAGTGTACAGTGGATACTCAGAGCAGAAGGTCTCTCTGCTTTATCTCACCCCAACCTCAAATAGGCCTGATCATAGGCCAGAGTCTCCTTGTGCTTAGTTGGTGGAGCCTGGGGAATAGGTCTGCACTTGTGACCTGAAGATGGACTCTACACTCACCTTGCGGGAAGGGGGGTTTTGGGGGAGGGGAGATAGTGGGGATGGGGGGATAGGGGAGGGGAGATGATAGAAGAGAGGAGATAATGGGGGAGGAGATGATGGGGGAGGAGGGGATGATGGGGGAGGGGAGATGATGGGGGAGGAGGAGGATGGGGGAGGGAAGATGATGAGGAGCGGGGATGTAGGGAGAAGAGAGATGCCTGGGACCCATCCAAGAAGCCTGCCCGCCAGGCCTGATGCTCTGGAGGGAGCCAGGAGAACCTCCACCAACACTGCTGCTAGTGGCACAAACGGGCTCCTTATAAGCCTGACACTGACCTCCCCCAACCCCTTCAGGGCTATTTTGAAACAAACATTGTATCGATTAGCTACCTGTCCACCCATCATCTAGCAGTCTTCTATCTATATCTGTCTACCACCTGTCAGTCATAGTTTTCTGTGTGTCCGTTTATCCATCCATCATCGGTCACCTGCTGGGCACCTGTCTGCCCATCACCATCCACTTACCTTCCGTGTATGCCACAGTCACTCTCTCTTTCATCTACAAGCTAGTTATCTCCTTGCATGTCTGTCTGCCACGCATCTGTCTGTACATCTATCAACTACTTACCTGCCCATCACGACCCTGCTTATGATCGCCATCAGTCATCAATGCAACTGAAGCCCGCGGGCTCTTCTTAAGGAGTTCGAAAACTGAAGGGGTGGCCTCCTACTTATTCTGGACCCTTCAGCATCTGCACAAATCAAGAACTCGGTGGATGCTTGCTTATCTGTGATGTTCAGCACTAGTGAGTCTCACGTTTGAGGGCTCCTGTATGAGAGAGGAATTCTATTTGTTTTGTAGCATCCCGGGAGGTTTTACCAGGATCTGCAGACAGAAACCACAAGGACTTCCCAGCTGTCAGTCTCCAGAGAGGGAGGGAGCTTCTTCAGCACTGTGGGGCTGAGGCAGAAAGCGGAGACCTTGGTGGAGAGATGACCACTTGACCTGGAAACCTCCTCCAAGTATGAGAGTGTCGCTCTCTGGCATGGGGCAGGAGAGCTGCCCTCGGGCGCGTTTGGAAAGGGAGGTGGCGGTGCTGCTGGGGTGGAGGTGCGTGGGATCACTGTGCTGCTGAGGACGCAGGAAGCGTCTCTGGGCATGATGGACCCTCCACCTCCCACATCCTGTTACACCTGTTCCTAGCAGCTCCGGTCTCCACACACTCGGAACATCCCCAGTGGGGGCTGCGTGCACTTGCACGGTCACCTCGGGGCTCCGGGTGGCTGTGGGCCTTAATACAAGCCGACCTCTTGTCGCCCAGCAGGCTGCACAGTCCCAGCTCCAGTGTGCCGGAGCCTGCAGGGTTGCCCCAGCAGCCCCCGCACTGAACTCTGGATGCCAGGAGCTCAGATGGGGCATCAATGGCACCCATCCCATCAGACTCTAGGCCTCACATTCCTGTTGCCACTCCGGCTCCTCCATGTCCCCGGCTGTTGCCCCCTCAGACTACACGTGTCTCCAGTTTGTCCCAAGGCCTGAGTCCCCAGGAGAACACAGGCCCTGCCGAACAGGACATCTGGGCAGCGCCCAGCCTGAGGGACCCCCGTGACTTACTGCTGCATAACAACTGGACACGTGAAGGGCACGTGTCCTAACGAAAAGCCGGCACACAGGGCCATGGGTCTGGGAGGAACGTGTGACCCCAGGCCCTGTCCCTGTTGGGGGTGCTCAACACCTCACTTCTCCCTGTTGGGTCTATGCTTCCAGAGGGTACCTCCAAAAGTTGCTGGGGACACAGGGGTGCGTGTGGTTCTGAAAATGCTTCTTAAATCACATAGGAGAGGAGTTCAGATAGCTTGAGGTTCACACTCTGTCCAGGTACTGTTAGGAATGGATCCCAGGGGACTGAAGGCCCAGCCAGTGGGGCTGAAATAGGCAGACCTGACCCCCACTCCAGACCTCCAAGAGCAGAGTCCCCCTGGCTGGAGGCTGTGGGGGCATCTGAGACCCTCCCGTGGCCAGGAGGAGCGGACCGCTGAGCTGTGGACAGGCTGCGTGGCCACCACTGAGGCCACGCTGACCCCACTGGCATGGGGACACACACCGTGAGCACACTCAGAGGCCAGAGCGGGACGCCCGCCATGAGCACACTCAGCGCCCAGCGCCCAGCGCCCTGTGGTTTGTTTTTCCCTTCAGCAATCTGCTGAATAAGGACAGGGTGGGGCGGAGCACCAGCCTGAACTCACCACGCGTTCCCCTGCAAAAGCGACCCAAGCCTGTGTGTTTGTGGGCTCCTTTGGCCAGCTTGTGATTTATCTTGGTTCTAACCCAGAGGGCTGCAAACCAAGACAAACACCCTTTGATGTAATCAGCGTATGACTCAGGTCCCCTGCACGATGGTTCCTGTGAAGAGGAAACAAAAAAAGGCCTTGAAAAGTTGCCAGTGGAAAGTGTGTGTCTGCAGCTGAAGGGAGACCAGAGGTCTCCACTGCCCTGTCCAGGCCCAGTGTCCAGGGCAGCCCGTCAGAGGACATCCGGTTGGTCACGGGGGGCCAGAGCAGCCTTCCAGGGGACGTCCATGCTGGTCACCCAGGGCCCAGGAAAGCCCTTCCAGGGGACGTCCATGCTGGTCACTCAGGGCCCAGGAAAGCCCTTCCAGGGGACGTCCATGCTGGTCACCCAGGGCCCAGGAAAGCCCTTCCAGGGGACGTCCATGTTGGCCATTCAACATCAGGAGGTCGCCCACCCCTCAATCCAGGATATCCCACTCTGGCTGACGGGAGGGGCATCGAGAACTCATGGTGCTGCTGGGAGCCCTCGGACTTGAGGCGGGGGCTTCGTGGCGGCCGCCCCCCGCCCCCGCCTGCCTGCTGCCTGTGTTGTCGGGAGACTCTGCGTCTGGAAGTCTGTCCCTCTGCCCTGGACAAGGGCTGGAACTCCTCTGAGGGACTTTTTCCTCAGTGAGGAGATGTTGCGTTTCCTGCTGAGATTAAACAAGGTGGACCCCAAAGCCTGTAGGGGGTGCTGGGGACCTGCGGGGAGGCCTCAGCCTGTCTGGGCCTTCGCCCAGTGCTGCCCCCAGGACGGTGCGGTCTGGGACGATTGAACAGGAAAGAAGGTTCGTTTCCCACCACAGCCTGGGAGACTCACTCCCGGGAAGCCACCCAGAAGCAGAGAGAGGGCAGGGTGGCCCGGATGCCGTTCACCAGGGGCCGCCCGCCGTCCTGCGTTCCACGGACTCAGTCCCTGATTCAGACCCTCGGCCTGCCAGGTGCCAGGACTTCCCAGGAGTGGGGAAGGTACTGGTCAGAGACACAGACCCTTCTCCCTGAGGGTGAAATCCAGTGGGAGAGACACACGAGAAACTCATGTTCCCAGAGTAACCTGCCGCCGGGAAATTCACAGAGGGGCTCCGGGGGACAGCATGGGGACGTGACGCTCGGTTCAGCGTTAGTAATCAAACTCGTCTCTTTTAACAAAGGGGAGTGGGACCCAGGAGAGGTGACTCACGGCCACCTGCAGTGGGATTCTGAGGGAACGGGGGCTTCCTCTTGTAGAGCCAGGAGCAGACCTGAAACCGGATCTCAGGATGTGAACTTCTGGCCAGAGGGGCACCTGCCAGGTTGCATGTCACCTCTTAGCGTCTTCAAGGCCCAGCGGCAGATTTGAGAGGTGGCAGGAAGGTGGAGGCGTCTGTGGGCTCCGGGCACCTTTCACCTCACAGACCGCCTCACGCCCAGGTTCCTGCCCAGGAGTAGGTCTGCCCACACCCGGGCGGAGGGTCGGCTGGCCCCCAGCAGAGACATCTCACCCAGGGTTGGGAGCGTTTCGGTGTCAGATGATAACTGCTTGCAGTAAAGAGATGAAGACACCTTAAGAAGAGTCAGCTGTCAAACAGGAGAAGATATTTGCAAAGTCACAAGAGAAAAAAGCTGACATATAATAAGCCATACTCTATAGAGAGACTTAACACACTGATTAATTAAAGATAACCCAATGGAAAGAGAAATGATAGAGATTTGCATGGTGATTAACAGAAAGGCAAGGGCAGAGGAACGCTGATGAAACTCAGAAAATGCTGATTAAGGGGACAGTGAATATCAACCCACAGAGTCAATTACAAATAAAGAATGGTAGTCATTGCTGGGAGAGGGTAGGAATGTGAATAGCTGCAGCCCCTGGGGGAGGAATCCGGTATCATCTGCTGGAACAGACAGTCCCCCCACCTCGGAATCCGCGTGGTGCGCTCCACACGGAGGACGGCGGCGCTTGATCAGGACGCGCACGCAAGCAGACCCCAGGCAGGTGGAGGCGTCCTGCAGCGCCCTCTGGGGTGCACTCGCCCCACACGGGGAGGGAATCGAAGCTGGTGCGTCGCGGCATGCTCTTTACAGGTGTCAAGACAGCAACGAGGTCACACGCCCTTCAGTGAGCAGAACGAAGACGAGGTGAGACGTGTGATGTGATCCCGTCTTCTCAGCAGTGACACACGTGCGACACGTACATGCTCGCATGTAGCTGTGTGTGACTCACCGGCAAGAGGGGAGGACGAGCAGGCCACGCCCAGGCTCTCGCTGGCAGTCTGGCCCGGGAGTGGGGAGGCTGGAGGAGGAGGGAGAGGAGCCCAGACTGGCTTTCTGAAGCGAGACTCTGGCTCTGCTGGGACCTCTGCGGGTGGTGCTACCCTGTTTATGGGAAAGTGAGCCTGTGTGCAGATGCTTGGGTGACGGTCACTGACGTGTCGGCTGTGGGGACCGTGGGACAGGCTTCTGGTGACTTCCTTCTTTTTAAGACTTTACAGTTTTGTAGGTTTTTATATGAAAGTAGTTCTTAAATTGTTGCTGATGTTGTTTAGTCATTAGCTCGTGTCTGACTCTTTTGCAACCCCATGGTCTGTAGCCCGCCAGGCTCCTCCATCCATGGGATTCTCCAGGCAGAACACTGGAGTGGGTAGCCTTTCCCTTCTCCAGGGGATCTTCCTGACCCAGGGATCAAACCCAGGTCTCCTGCACTGCAAATGAATTCTTTGCTGCTGAGGCATCAGGGAAGCCCTGTTTTATTTTTAAATTGCTAACCAGGAAAAGAGCAGTGAGGCTACTTTGCTGTGGGGAGAAATAGAAGCACACAGCGAGAGGAGGTCCGCCAGGGGCTGGCCCAGCCTGTCCCTGCCCCGCCTCGTGGTGGGGCCAGGATGCAGGGCCGTGAGCCCCAGAAAGGACCCAGCCTTGGGTGGCGGGGCAGGGGCGGAAGGGGGTTTGTGCGTCTGCACCGTTTGCCGTCAGCAGGGCCAGCCTGACTCATCTCGGAGCAAAGCCAAGACAGGACAAGCCCGTCCCCGCTTCCTGCACGGACACTCCCTGCCCTCTTGCTTCTCTCCTGCCTGGCTGAGCGGCAGGCACCATGATGCGGGCGTTGCATGTTCTCAGCCTCGAGAGGCGCAGCCTTCGGTGGAGACTGTCCGTTTCCTCTCGGGAGCTCCCGGGGACCTTTGAGCCACTGCCGCCCCCCGGCTCAGCGTAGCTATGTGATGCTTCTTGTGTGGAAAGGGAAGCTGCTTCTGTGCTTTATTAGGTCTTTCTAGGTGTTGTAAATTTTTTAAATTCCGTTTACTGTACATTATTAACTTATTAGTATTGAAAACCACCATTGAACATGTAACAAAATTAAGGATTATTTAACCCAGACGATAATTAAGAATGCCAGTTTTATTTCTTTTTCTTCCAATGGGCTCAGCAGAACAAGGAACGATGCTAACCAGTGGGAGGTGTCTCTGCTCAGTATTTACCTCTGAGCCACGGTTTATGGCTGATTTGTTGTCCGTGGTGTGCAGGATTCCACTGATCGATTTCCCAGCGAGCTTGCTGGGAGGAGCCACCCACCTGAGAGTGAGGCCGTCTGGTGCCTGCAGTGGCTGCTAGTTAAGTAGGTGAGGAACGCCTGCACTCTGCACACAGTGACCTGGCTCAGGGAGACTGAATGACACATCTGAGGGCACCTGGCTAACAAGGAGCAGAGCTGGATCAGTGGAAGCCCTTTCATGTAAACATCCAGGGTTGGCTCCAAAAAATAGACTTTTTGCATTTAATCAGCAGAAAAGCTTTGGTTTGAGCTCATCTCAATCCATGACTGTGGAGAGTCTGGAAAGTGGATATTCTGGAATTCAGTCAGAGGCCCTTCCTTCCTTCCTGGCCTTCTCACTTTTTCTTTCTGTAGTCGAATGTTAATTACAACTAAATCTTGTCTCCCAGACATCAGCCTGAGCAAGCCACCAGCAGCCCTGTCTCACAAGTGAGGCCCAGAGGGTGAGCTGCCTGCAGAGGATATCAGCTTCTTCAGAGGCAAGCTTCTGTGCCAGCATGTAGGGCCCAGACTGTCATGAAATTCTGGCATGGACACAGGTTCCTTCCTTACCTCACCTCTGAATATTTATGCTGAGTTTGGAAAGTAACCACAGTTTGTTCCAGCAGGAGTCAGCCAGGTCAGTCTCTGCAAGTCGAGATAAAGCCTCTGCCTTGTCCAGAGCGAGGGCTGCAGATAATAGCAATCTGGGAGAATGGGTCTGCCTGACACCGGGGGGCCCATGGATCACAACAAGACCCCAAGCGGCTGGAGGACTTCCAGGAACCGTGGCTGTTCGCTGCTCATTATTGCTTTCCAAAGCCCAGGGTGTGGACACTTTAAATTATAATAGGAACCACCTCTTAACCCATGAGGATCACCCCCTTCTCACCACCTTTCAGAATGGACAGGAAAGAAAAGATTCTCAGAAACCAAACCAAAGTGTGAAACCCAGGACTCAGAGCTGGCGACAGAGTGAGGCGGCTGGTACCTGCCTCTGGTACAGCTCAGGTCTCACAGCGGCTCCCTGGGGAGGCCCCCAGCGTAGTATGCTCTCCAAGTCGTGACAAACCAGTCATGGGGTCTTAAACTCCAAAACGAGAGGAAACAGTGAGTTAGTGATGAGATGAGGTCACAGGGCGGTAAGGAGCAAGAGAGGGTACAGGCATGTGGACACGTGTGTGCATATGTGTGCATGCGTGTGCCTGCATGCCTAAGGGGAGGGTTGCACTCCCACCTCTCTGCACAGGCCAGCAAGGGTTGTCCTGCTGGGGGACCAGGCAGGAAAATGGCTGGCGGTGGCCACAGTGCTCACCGTGTCCCCACGATGTGCCGGGACAGACAAACCTGGGATCCCTGGGTGCTCGGAGCCCCGGGGCCGGCTGGCATACACAGGCCCTGGGCGGTCACTCTGTAGAGCAGACGCTCTGTTCCCGTGAACAGGACCAGTGGGCACGTGGCCGCAGTTTGCAGTTTATAAAGACATTTCCTGCGTGCATCTTGTCTTCTCATTACCATGAGGCAAAAATGACTCAGTGGGGCTCAGTCATTAGGGGAGACAGAGCAGTGCCTGGAGGGGAGCTAACCTGGGGGTGGCCTAAACTCTCTGGACCTGAGAGGTGAGATCTACCTGGCTGGCTGGGGACAGATTCCAAAAGATTCTGTGGTCAGAGTCTGCTCTGGATGGTCACTCACCCCTTGTCACTTGGCCAGGAAGTAGCAGAGCAAGGGCCCAGCCGCTCATATTCACCCACTGGACATTTAATTGCAGCAAGCACTGAGCCCGGTGCTGTGGGCCCAGATGGAGCCCTAGCCTCTGACCTGGGTTGGCATCTAGAGGCCAGGGCAAGACACGAGCGTGATCAAAGCCACATGAGGACCACACGCCCGCCACGAGCTGTTGAGTTGGAACCCCCAGGGTCTGCAGGAAAGCGGAGTTGGCAACAGGGAGATGTGCATGGAGCAGGCCCTGTAACGACGGGGCCCAGGGGAGGGAGCCATGTGGCTGAGACAGGCCTGGGCGTGCGTGAGCGAGTGTGTGTAGGCCCATGCCCTGTAAGGACAGGCTTTGGACATTTGATCCGGTTTAGGAAGCAAACCTCTGAGGATGTTTTGCTCTGTTTCTCCTGTCTGGTGCTCGGGGCCTCTCGGCTGTTGGATGTGTCTGTACAACAGACGTGTTCAGGGAATACGTCCTCAGCCTCGAGTCCTCTCGAGGTCGTGTTCCTCTTGTTCTGCTCAACGCCTGTTGTCTTGGTGGTTCTTCTTTGGAAGGGCCAGAGGCATGGAGGCAGTGGATTGTGATCCTCCTTCACACAAACGTGCATCTCCTGCCTTTTCCTTGAGGTTGGTCACAGCTTGCCTGGTGTGTGGTGGTGTCTCTGAGTGTGTGTGCCTCCTGTTAAATTCTAGCCTCAGCGTCTTACGAGCTCATTTCTTACCCACCATGCCGCACAGCAGTGCCGGAAAATAGGGCAAACCGAGTACTTCCTGTTTAGGCTGAATGACATCATTTCCTGGCTTAAGAAAATGAACTTGGGATTTTAAATTGTTAGTTTGGCTTTGATAATTAAACACAGGCAAACATTTTGTTCTTGATGTTGGAATTCCCCAACTACCAGAATGAGGACAATGCCAACAAAATACTTTTTAAAAAGTCATTGACATTTTCCTTCACACATAGATCCCGAAAAGGAACTATTTTGCCATAAGGTCAAGCAGGAATGTCATAATATGTGGGAAGATCTGAAATTAGATCTTTCTGGAAATAAACTTGCATGGGTTGAATAAAGTTTTTGTATTTTTTCCACTATAGGTTTCTAGCTTTGTTATCAGAGTTGGTAGCTTTCATCAAAAACCATTGACCTGGTCCACGGAAAGACATATATATGGATGAACACTGAAAGCCTCTACCAATCACTTGGATGCTCATATACACAGATTATGACAACAAATGTTATTGGCAAAGGTTTGTGGTCTCATGTCCTCAAATCAGCTGACCTTTGTGTGATTTTCTGGCCCACGGCTCTGCCCAGTATTTTAAGAAGGCGCACGTCCCTGCACTGAGGTCTGTGCACTGAGGTCCTGCCTGGCTGAACAGGAAGTCAATTCAAGAACTAAGACATGCCAGTAACCTAACTGTCCATTGACAGATGAATGGATAAAGAAGTATAAAGTGGAATACTACTCAGCCATAAAAATAGCGCCATTTGCAGCCACATGGATGGACCTAGAGATTGTCATACCAAGTAAAGCAAGTCAGAGAAAGACAAATACCATATGATATGGCTTCTATGTGGAATCTAAAACAGGGATACATATGAACTAACAAGACAGACTCACAGACATAGAACACAAACTTACGATTACCAAAAGGGAAAAATTAGGAATTTGGGAATAACATATACACACTATCACATATAAAATAAATGACAAGTTCCCACTGTAAAGCACAGGGAACTATAGTCAATATCTTGTAATAACCTGTAATGGAAAAAAAACCCGAAAAGGCATACATACATGCCTACATGTATGTATACCTGAATTACTTTGCTGTACACTTGAAACTAATGTGCTACTGAAACTCAACTATACTTCATTTTAAGAAAAAGAAAAAATAGACGGACTTTGTGCATAGGCAAATGACACAAACAGAAATACACGCTTTTAACAAAAAGGGAAATAAGAAACACCCACACCAGAATCAGTTCAGTGCTGTCACCTACACACTGCAGGAATGGGGAAGGTGACAGTCTTGGATACTAAGTGGCTGCCAGGCAGGCACCGCGCCTGTGAGCTTCGTATGTGAGCATTGCCCACGGTGCGCGTCCCCTGGGGCAGCTGGGTGAGGGCGGCGCCTCATCAGGTGTGCCTGGGGTCACCCTACTGGGGTGAGGAGCTGCTCTCATCCCAGGAGCTCTGCGTTGCCCGCAGATTCCAGGGTTTCATGGATGCATGCTCAGGGCACCTGTGACCTGTCATGGGCCTGGACCTCGGAGATGGACACCAGGGACCTGAAGCCATCAGTCACAGCCGTGACAAGCGGGGAAAGGGGTGGGGGGAGTGTCTGGCTGGAAAACCAAAGGGAAAAGCCTGGCGCTCGTGGCTGCATCCCCTCGGGCCCTGGGAAGAGCAGTCCCAGCCGAGTCAGAGCAGCGGGCTCTCAGACAAGAGCCTCTAATTTCATGGGTCATGGCCTCCAGCTCGGACTTTCTGTTACAACATCAAATTTATAGCCCCGCAGACCACCCCCACTCCTGGGAATGCTCCCTCAGCGTAGAGAACAGGGGACAGACCACCCTGCATGACCGGAAAGGCCCTGGGAGGCAGGGCGGCCAGTACAGGCAGGACAACCCAAGTCCACGGGGTGGCTCCTCAGAGGAGCTAGGGGTCCTGCCTGACTCAGCCCATGGGGGCCTGGGCGCCTTGGACCACGAGAGTGCGGGGTCTTCCCCGGAGCTTAGAGACGGGAGCTCATGCTGGGAGACGGCCCCCCTGCAGTACACGCTGTCGTTACCCTGTACCGTTGAACCTAATGCGCCAGATGCAGATCAGTGTGTGCGATGGAAGATGTGCTTCCTCTGCCTTGCTTCAGTTGCTGATGGCTACAGAGAGGCATGACGAGAGCTGCGCCCCAGCCCCGGCCCACTGCCTGTCGGGCCCAGGGGCTCCGGGGCCGCGTCTCTCTGAGGCCACGTGTGAGAGTTAGCCCAGGATGTACAGGAAGCGGGGTGCAGGGTGGTTTTCATGGAAGAATGCCACCTCCATGCTCTTCCAAGCTGGTGACAGTGTGCATGGGAGGGTGTGGCTGAGCTGTGGCCCAACGGAGTCACGCGGCGGGCACCCTGTGTCCCTCAGGGGAGGGCTCGCAGCCCCGCAGGCACACGGGGACGTGGCTGAGAGGGCCCAGCTCCTGGGGGCGTCCCACAGGGCAGAGGCAGGGTGGCGTGGAGCCCGGGGCCTCGCGGGGAGCAGCGCTGTAGATCCCCCGGGGCCCCTCGTGGACAGGGACGTGCTGAGCGCTGGGCGCAGGAGGAGGGAGGCGTGGGAGGCTGGGCCCGGGCCCAGGAAGTTTGCTTCCGGCTCGTTCCTCTGTTCCTCCGTGTCTGTTTAATCTGTCACCAGGGGTCACTGGCCGGGCGGCGGCTCCTCTCCAGGGGCTGTTCCCAGGAAGGTGCCTGGGGAGGAGGAGGACACTTTGTGGAAACTCAGTGAGAGGAAGTGCCGCACACACGGCTGGAGGGGTTCCCAGGCTCGCCGTCCGCCCCGCGGTCAGGGGTCAGGAAATGCCTCTCCCCGTGGTGGTTCTGCTCCAGTGGCCGCGTCACCGGCCAGCCGGCCGTGCCCCAGGAGCGGCCCTGGCAACGTCCTGCCACCTGCAGCAACGCCTCCTCTTGATTCTAGTCAGTTAACTTGGGGGAAGGCCATTTGTCCAACAGGGGTGAGAGGTGTCCTCTTAGTTGAAAAAGTCAGTTTAAGGTTTAAGGAAACTCGGACGCACATCAGGTAACATTTTAATTTTACTGAAAACAAAATGCTGATTTTCAAACTTTTCAAGGGAGGGTCAGCCCCTGTGTTATTGGAGTCCCAAGTCTCTTTCATGCAGAAACCACCACAGCCACAGTAGTGGGACCCAGCGTCACCTTCACTGAGGGGGACATGGCCCTTCCAGAGACCGCCAGAGCTGGGAACTCCTGGCATGTGGAGTCTCGTCCACTTCTGACTTGGCAATTTTTTTCTACATACTCACTTTTAAAGGGTTATTCCTATTAGCTTTCACAGAAACAATTCTTTTTTCTTTTTACACTAATATTTAAAGCAATCTTTCATATAATTTGTTTTAACTGAAAAAATATTTAGTGCCTCCTAAGGTGATGCCAGTGGTAAAGAACCCATCTGCTAATGGAGGAGACAAAAGAGACCAGGGTTCAGTCTCTGAATCAGGAAGATCCCCTGGAGAAGGGCATGACAAGCCACTCCAGTATTCTTGCCGGAAAATCCTATGTACCGAGGAGCCTGGAAGGCTATAGTCCATTGGGTTGCAAAGAGTCAGACATGACTGATGCAACTTAGCAAGTGTCTGACACACACTGGTTAACTTACATAGTTCCAATAGGCGTAGACTGGCTTGGGATGGACAAACACACATAACTTGGTGAACACAGCTTTACGTGGCACACAGAACACTAGAGGGATGTCCAAGTGAGGGTCCTAGAAGACCTCCAGCAAGCGGTGCTGGGCCTCATAGAGGAGGTGAAGAGAACACATATGAAAGGAGCAGGCTAGGAGACAGAAGTTAAAGACCTTGTCATCATCACCACCACCACCATCATCACCATCCCCATCCCCATCACCACCATCACCACCACTATCACTATCACCACCGTCACCACCACTATCACTATCGCCACCATCACCACCATCACTACCATCATCACCATCCCCATCATCACCACCATACCACCACCTCCATGATCACCACCACACCGCCACCATCACCATGCTCACCTTCAACACCATCATCATCACCATCCCCACCATCATCACCATCCCCACCATCATCACCACACCACACCACACACCAC
>ML663576.1:1181983-1230762 GCA_007570785.1 Antilocapra americana
CCTCATCACCACCATCACCATCCCCACCATCATCACCATCCCCACCATCATCACCATCCCCACCATCACCACCATCACCATCCCCACCATCATCACCATCCCCACCATCACCATCATCACCATCCCCACCACCATTACCATCCCCACCATCATCACCATCCCCATCATCACCACCATCACCACCATCATCATTTTGAACATTTATGTTAGGTCCTTTGTTGAACACATTACAGGAACTATCTCCTTAACTCCTCCTGTAACCTTATGGCATAGATTGTGTTTATAGCTTCTATTTCAGAGGTGAAACTCAACTTCAGATTAAGCCCACCCCCAAGTAAGCATAGCAGGTGAGGAGTGGACTGAAGCAAAGTTGCCCTGTGTGATGTAGTCAGTCTCTCCCAAGTGCTGCTATCACATATGAACTTTGAGGGACTGAATCAAGGGAGTCATGCACTTTGCCAGCCTGGTCACACACCTCTGAGGTGAGGGAGCTGGACTGGGGGGCAGCCTGGTCTGACCTCAGCACCCACAAGCTCTCCACCTGGCCCCCAGCTCATGTGGATACCTACGTTGGAGGGATTCTCAAGCCCTGAGCTCTTGGACCACACTTCTTGCCTCTTAGTGGCTCCTGTGAGCTCTGCACCTCCCTGGCTCATGTGTGCCCAACTCTGATTCGGTTCAGAATCAGAGCCTGAACTGCCCGATGTCGAAATGACTGGAGTAGCACCAAGGTTCTGGAAAGGGTGTAGGGATGGTGCTGGTGACAGCCACCCTTGGGGAACAGTGAGCCTGGTTCTGTAGTAACATGGTTATGCCTATTACGCATCAAGTTTCCTACTGCTTGGAGGCAGATTTTAATTTTACACATGAGAAAGAGGAGAGAAAAATCAACCCATAGCAGAGCTGGGGTGCACACCCAGAGCTCTCTGATTTCAGCACCTGGGTTTTAGCTGTTGGTTCTGCGACCCAGCCCCCTGGCAGGGACCACCATGGGGCTCTCTAGATGCCAGCCCCTATGTGGAAGCACCCCACAGGAGAGAGGGGACAGGTCTGGACCTGGTTTCTAACTCCCCCATGTGAGGTGTCGAGGATAAGCCATGCACTTTCACAGCAAACGAGCTGGATATGTCCACTGTCCTAGCTTGCTCAGCAGAGGCTGCCTGTAGGTCTCATCTGTCTGACCAGGAGCCTGAGATGGGAGGCAAAGCCCGAGTCCAGCCTGAGCTCTGAGACGCTGTCTGGGACCTGCTGCCTGCTGCCTGCCTGGCCTCTACACCGGGTCCTGCTCCCCGCAACCTACAGCCGCCGCCGTCTGACATTTGCTGGGAAGACAGCAGACCCCTCAGCCCCTTGGGATCACTGCCCTCCAGACACTGGAATTATTCTCCACTGATCATCCCCCGGCCCACCCGTGTCTACACGCCCCTCTCCCAGCAGCCTGGCAGAACTGGACGCAGCCACGCAGGCCTGTCGGCACCTCGTCCCCAGGACCACCCCACCTGGTCCTGCCTGCACACGCTCACACTCACGTGCAAACTTACCCAGGAAACACACTCACAGGCCAACAGGCTCGCACACATGTTCACACCCCCGCACACCTCTGCCCTAGAACTTGCTCTCCGAACAGGAATGTAGCTCCTCCTAGCCTTCTGCTCACCCCAGACAGAGGCCGGATTCCAGGCATGTCTTAGTTATTTCATAGGTCATTGTTCAGCTGAAGTGACTAAGATAAGGAGATTATCTTAAATAAGCATTTATAAAGTTAAACATTCAAATGAGCATCTTTCAAAATACTGTTTGGAAAGTCCTTTCTTTGGTCCAGTGACAGTCAAACACTTTTGAAACTTCCTGATCTGTGTGGCAAGATGCCCAGGATTCAAGTGTCACGTCAGACGCTCAGAAATGGTCAGCAGGCCTCTCCCTGCTGGGGGTCTTCAGACCCTCTGCTCCCTGTGTCTGCTGTCGCCCTCCCCTGGGCAGATTTGCTTCCAGGGCCCTGGCCTTGCGTCAGCCCCCGTGGGAGCAGAGCCCGGGTGTGCATGCACCCAGCAGGAGCTCTGACTGTGTCTGGGTCTCAGTGACCAAAGGTGTCAGAACACCAGAGTAGGTGCCACAGTGCTGGGAGGCCGAGGAAAGAAACCTGGGGTTGCCCACAGCCGCCCAAGGCACAAGCTGGTATTTCTGGGAAAAGCGCCAGCCTGCAGCAGCCCGCCCTGCGTGGGTGCTGTCATCTATGGCCCCGTGAGGGCTTCTTGCGCCCACAACACTTCCTCCCAGGGTCACTGCCCAGGGATCTACAAGGGCCTGCTGGGGCACCTTCAGACTGCCTCTGGGGTCAGCCAGGCCTGGGCCCTCACCTGGCAGCTTGGGGAGCTTTGGCAGGACGCAGATCCTCGAGGCCAGCAGACCCTGGCTGGTTCTGGCCTGTGGCTGCCCTCTGCTCCTTGCCTCTGGGCCTTCCAGTCTTGGCTTCTTCCTCAAAACCAGCCAGGAAGAGAGAGTCTTAGCAAGACAGACCCGGTTTCCTTTACTCTTGCCTGTCAGGGGGACTGACGATGCCTGCTTCAAAGACCCATCCTTAGGAAGTGATGCAAGGCGAGGCTGGGTGTTGAGGGCAGCCCTGGGGCCCGCTGTGGGGCGGGAGCCATGTCCACCGTCAGCACTGAGGGCAGCGGGTCCCTGTTCCGGGGCGTCTGTGGGGGAGTCCTTCACCCCCACTCATCACAGCACCAGCCCGCTGGCCCCTCACTGTGTTTGTCCCAAACATGCCGGGGCTCATCCCCGTGGTCCCAGGCATGGCCGAGTGCCCGGTCCCCCCGGAAACTCGCAGTCTGGTTAGAGGCACCTTGACTATGACTGAGCGCTGCTACCAGGCTGTCTCCATGGTGGTGACCCGACTCCCCAGGGAGAGGACTGTGTCCACAGCACCCAGTGACCCGACTCCCCAGGGAGAGGACTGTGTCCACAGCACCCAGTGACCCAACTCCCCAGGGAGAGGACTGTGTCCACAGCACCCAGTGACCCAACTCCCCAGGGAGAGGACTGTGTTCACAGCACCCAGTGACCCAACTCCCCAGGGAGAGGACTGTGTCCATGGCACCATGGTGACCAGGCTGGCCTTCAGTAATGGCCTCCATTATCCTCACACTGCAAGTGCTACACACTAAGAGAGCCTCTCTTATCTTTTATTAAATAAGTCCAGATAAATGTGAAGTGATTTCTGCTCAGAACACAGCAACCATAATAATAAATTTCCCATAGGTGAACACTGGAAGCAGCATGTCGTAAAGGCAGTTTTTCTTTGTTTCTGGATTGTAATGGGTGTGAACACAAGCATGTCCATAGGTACACATGTGCATCCTCATGCACGCCCAGTTGTCTGGAGGCAAATGTTCTCGACGCTGTCTGGGTGTTTTGGGTCGGTGGGGAGGGGTTGTCTCCTGCTCCGGCCACTGGGAACCCACGTCATTGTCACGATGGCACAAAAGCCGGCTTTTCCTCCGACCTGTTGCTCACTTGAGGAAAACAAAGCCGCCTCAGGCCTGGTGGGTGAGACGCAGCAGCTGAGGCCTGGGGTCCAGCTGGACATTGGGCCCCTGTGGAGACGAGGCAGAGGGTGGAAGGTCCACGGCCGAACAGCAGAGCAGATGAGGGTGGCCGTCGCACCTCGAGGCTCAAGGGGGCCACCATCATCCCCCTGGGGGCATGGGCAGGATTGTTGCCTGACAGCCTCCACCCGGGTCCTCCCACTGAGCCCAGACTTGCTGCAGGATGCGGAGTAGACACCTCTGTGGGCAGGGAAGGGGCATGGGACAGGGAGCTTCCCGAGAGACAAGGCTGCTCCACCATGGACGGCCTGCTGGGAGCCACCTCCTGGCCCAGCCCTGGGAGCCAAGGTTGGGGGGCGGCCATGGGAGTCCCCACCTGCCTTCCGTGGAACTGCCGATGGAGGCTCTACCATGGACAGTCAGCCAGGCGGCCACTTCCTGGCCCAGCCCTAGGAGCTGTTGTGGGGGCGGGGGGCATGCCAGCCACAGGAGCCCACACCTGCTTTCCATGGAAGTGCTAATCGAGGCTCTACTGTGGATGGTCAGCCAGGTGGCTGCTTCCTGACTGGGTCCTGGGAGCCATGGAGGAGGGGGGCAGCCAAGGGAACCCATATCTGCTTTCCATGGAAGTGCTGATCGAGGTTAATGATCCACAAATGTCTGATCTGAGCTTACCCCCCACAGCTCTCTGTCACCAGAAGCTGGGCATCCTTTGGGGGCTGAGCATACCTATGCTTTGCCATCCTCTCTTGGGGCAGCCGGGGATGCCCCCGCCTACTGGGCAAGCCAAGTCCACAACCCCCTGTCCCCACAGACTCTGCCCCTGGGCCTGTGGACTCCAAGGTGACCTGGGGGGAGGGGAGCCTCTGCAGGAGAAGTGGGGTCCCTGCCAGGCTCAGCCGGGCTGGTGTAGGAGCCAGCTACCTCTGGGGCTCTGTGTGGCAGTTCGGGGTGTCCACATGGGGAGAGCAGTACCCTCCTTCCCAGGAGGAGGACAGGAACACCCTGACCATGAGTGTCGTGCTGGGAGGGCTGTCCTAAGCCCACAGAGATGAGCGGCAGCGGGTGAAGTGACACTCCCGGGCGTCGGAGCTGGTCTCCTCCACGAGCATTGCTGGGGTGGCGGGCACGTGAGGACAGACAAGCCACGGGAAACCACAGGGCACAGACTCCCAAGCCAGACAGCAGCCAGCCTACTGTCGGGTTAGCCCCCCACTGGCGTCACTGCCCCCGGAGGGTCGTTCACACTGCCCTGACCATCCCCCTGGAGGGTCGTCCAGCTGCCCTGACTGTGTGTCGGTGCAGAGGGGGTTGTGTCTGGCGGGAGGGCAGGGCTGCAGGGTCTGCTCTGTCCCCCTGTGACGCCCCACCATCTCAGGCATCAAACGGCACAGACGGGCATGGCTTCAGTGACAGGATAACTGGGAGCAAGAGCTTCGCGTGAGGCCTCTGCCCAGGCTCTCAGCCAGCTGGGGGCCCAGCACCTCCAAACCCAGGACGGCCGTCTCTCCCCCAAGGAGAGTACTCCCAGCCACTCAGACTGGCCCCTCCCCAGTCCATGTCAAAGACTTGTCCTTATTTGTTAAAATCCCACGGAGCCTGACACATGATCCACTCAAGAACAGCACTGCAGAACCCCTGCGGGGTGGGCTGCTGGAGTCTATCCTTTCCAGCCGTCCCCTCCCTGCTCTGCGTGGCTCGCTTGAGTCGCCCGGACCCGCCCCAGGTCCCCACAGTCTGCATCACGCAGGCAGGACGAAGCAGGGCCACCCGCTTTCCAGGTGACAAGGCTGCCGGCCAGGCAGGATTTGCAGGCACCTCCTGCTCCCCCCTCACTGCCCCCGTAGCGGGGACCCCTCTGGGCTCCCAGAGCACAGACTATGCCCCTGACCCAGGCCCGGCCTGGGGACCTGCTCGGGGGCAAGATGCCCCTCCCCGCCCTAGGGCTCCTGCCCCTCGGGGAGTGACTCGGCTCTATCTTCCTGCCCCAGAGCCTGCCCTGAGCAGGCCCCACCGCCCTGGTCCAAATCCCCTTTCTGCAGGGACAGGCTCCCCAATTCCCCTACAGCCTCATCTCAGCTAACTGCATTGATGAGACCTCATGTTTAAAGGTTACACGCTGAGGGGCTGAGAGCAGGGGCTGAGAGCAGGGGCTTCCACATTTGAATCTGGGGCTGAAGTCTGCACCAACACTGGGACCAGAGCTGGTAAGTGACACAGGCCCCGCATCCACTCCAGATGGCTTGCGGCAGCCTGGCTGTGTCTGACGGTAGCGAAAACCCCAGGCGGTCATCTGCTGCTCCCGGACATGGCCATGAAGTGTGCCCCACACACCCAGGGGCAGAGCCTGGCCTGGGGCCAGCTCACCATCCACCCCCACCCCCAGGGACTGCCTCTGGCCCACAGGGGTCTGGTCACTGCTGCTTCGAGGGCTGCCCACTGGGATGCGCTTGGGGTCAGCATTCACGTGGCTGGTCCTCAGGAGCATTGTGGCTCGTGGGAAGCCTGCAGAAGACACCCAGTTGGAGATATCTTTTCCAGACAGGCTACCTGATTTATTTTTCCAAAGGAAAGCAAAGAAAAGGGAGCTAGGTGGGGCTGAGGCCCAGAGGAAGCAGGAAGAAGGTGGAGGCCGCCAGGCGTGACCCTGCAGGCCCAGGTCTTGTAAGGTGATTGCTGTCGGGAGAAGGGAGCGGCGGTGATGACAGGAAGGGGCTCATCAAGTCAGTGCCTTGTGCCTCCAGGGGCATAGCAGAGGCAAGCGGGCAAGTTATAGCCCAGAGGCTGCCCCCCACATCTCTCTCTGCAATGGTCTCAGCTTGAAGACCACACGGGAGGAGGTGGGGGGACGGGGCCCCTGGACAGCAGGGGAGGGACAGGGAAGGGCCCCAAGGGCTGTGGGGCTGGTGACCGGCTGGTGGGGTACAACTGGCTCTCAGCCATGCAGGCTCGTCTGCTGGAGGCGCCCTGTCACAGGCAAGATGCGAACTGCAGCACCTGAAGGATTCAAGACCCACCTTTCCCTGAGAGGGTCTCTTCTTTCCAGATGTGAGGGGAGGTCATGGGGAGAAGGCGCACGGAGTCCTTTCAAGGGAACAGAGACCCCTGGCCACGCGGAGGAGCCAACGGATTTTCTAGTGGCTGAGGTGACAGGCTGTCCTTGCAGGGACTTGGTTGCCTTTCAAAGAGGACACAGCCTGCTTCTGGGAACTGCTCATCAGCACTGGGGCCTCTATTTACCGGACAGACCTCCCAGCAATGCAGGGCCCCTGGGGGGTGGGCGCGGCGAGAGTTTTGCCAACAGAGACGGGATGCGGCGGGGACAGGCTGCCGCAGCTCCAGGAGAAAACGAAGCCCATGGTGATCGTCCGTGAGGAGCCTGGCGCCCACGCTCATTTGGGATGGGCGGTGTTTGGGGGGCAAGCATCCTCCACGCCAGTGGTCTGAACTGCTTGTGGGCAAGTTGGGATTTCTCGGCCTCGATCTCTGGACCGTGCCTTGAGGGCTCTTCCCAAAGTGTGTTCCGGGAACCCTGTGCCCCTGGGATGTCACCTCGTTCTGGGAAGAAAGGCATCTCAGGAGGGTGGGAGACAATGCCTGTGCCGGCCTTCCTTGGAAGTTCAGGGATTAAGACGTTCAGGGAGGAGGAGATGTTGCTGCAGGCCGGGGCCTTTGCTTTCTAGGATCTAACTGGTTCGTCCAGTGTTTCCCTGTTGACTGTGGAATCTATCCCTGCTCCCGCTTTTCCCAAAAGGTCCTTCATGAACACCTCATGAACCAGTTTAGGACCATCTACTCAAGGGTCCTTGTGCTCTGCTGCTTCTTATGAAGGGAGATAGTGGCATAATTTTTAAAAATTTTTCTTTCAATCTGAAAGCAAAAATTGAAAAATAATGTAAGTTTTTGAGATATAATGATATACGATGTTATATTAATTTCTGATGTGCAACAATTTTTAATTTTAAATTAAATTTAAAATTAATTGTTAATTTAAACTGTAAGGAATTTTCAAAGTACAGAATAATATATAATGCAAAGTATTTTTCCTATCCTATTAAAGTTCTCCAGAGACATCATGTAGGTATATGTGTGTGTGTGTATCTATCTATCTACATATATTATAGAGAGTGAGAGAGACAGAAAGTGTCTAAGAGACAACGGCTGCAGAAAGAAAGAATGAAGCAGCCTGAAGGAAACATAACATGTCCAGAGAGCAGAGAAGGAATGACTTGCTGGAAAGGCTACAAAAGCTAGAAAACACTGAAGATGCATCTCTGAGAACAAGGCAGGGGTGGGGGACCCCACTAAACTAGAATTATTTAAGCAGAAAAAACACTTTCCAGAAAATAAAGTGGAACTGTTTTTAGACACGCAAACACTGAGGAAATTCACAGACCTGCACCGTAAACTGTTACAGGACACTCTTCTGTTAGAGGAGGTGAATTTTGGAGCCGCCTAGGTGAAGAACGACAGACACAGCAGACACGTCGGTGAGCAGGGTGAGCTTCCCTTGCCTTTCATCTGTTTAAAAGGTGATTATTAGCACTGCTGCTGGGTATCTAGTGCTCCCTGTCTTTGCAGTGTCAATAACAAAAACAGTTAAAAATAAGATTTACAGATCACCGACGGCTGAGAGCAGTGATGATGACAGAGGGACCTCAGGACGTGTGGAGGTAAAATGAGTGAGCACAGCCTTGGCGCGGAGGCAGGCGCTGTGACTGGCTGCGCTCTCACTCACCAGGTGCTCACTTCCAGAAGGAGGTGCTTTGTGATTGTTGGAAGCTGACCAGGACACACTAACCCGAGCGCTGCAAACGTTACAGCCACCACTAAAGAGCAAGGCAAAGATATAGAGCTCATAAGCAAATTCTTGGCAAAAAGGAACTGTTTTGAAGCTCAAAGAGCAGAGAGAAAGCAGAAAGAACCTGTCAGGAGAAGTAGCAAGTAAACAGTAAGATGGCAGATCAACCAGCTGTGTTGGGAGCTACATGGACTGTGAATCATCTAATACGTCAAATAAAAGGCAAACACTTCCAGATTCCATAGAAAAGCAAGGTCCTAAATTCTATATGAAACTGAAAATAGCCTAGAATAGCCAAGACGGTTTTGAAAAAGAACAAAGTTGGAGGACTTCCCCCTCCTGATTTCCAGGCCTGCAGTCAAGCTGCTGCGGTCGGGACAGCATCCGTGTGAAATGGGTGTGCAGGGCGGAGTGCAGTGGTAACCCAGCATGCAGGCTTGCTCGACTGTAGACAGCGAACCTGCACAGGTCAGTGGGAAGGAGCATGCTTTTCACCCAGTGGTGTCGTTGACAAGCTACACGCAAGAAAACAAACTCGGGCCCTTACTTTACAGCATGTACAAAAATCAACTCAAGATGTATGAAAACATGAATGTAGCAGCTAACCTACAGAACTAAAGCAGGAAAAACTCTCATGACTTTGGTTTAGGCAGAGATATTTCTGATATGCCACCAAAACCATGATCCAAGACAGAAAACAGCCAGGGAATTCATCATATCTAGAAATTACTGTTCTTTGACAGACACTGTTAAGAAAACAAAAGAAAATAAATTATATGTGGGTAGAGAACACTTGAAAAATACATTAAAAATAAGAATTGTATCCATAATATATAATCAACTTCATTACTCACTAATAAAATTGACAGCCTAATTTTTTTCTGTTTAATGAGCAAAATATTTTAGTAAACACTTAAGGGGCTAAACCAATGGAAATAAACATGTGAAAAGATGTTTAACATTGTTAGTAATTAGAAAAATTCAAATGAAAACCATAAGACTTTAGTCCACACCCAGTAAGAATGGGTAAATCAAAAAGCTAAAAACCTGATAATACTAAATATTGCTGAAAATATAGAGTAACTAGAATTATCATACATTGTGGATGGAAATGCAAAATGGTACAGACACTTTGGAATACACAAGGCATTTTTTTTTTAAATAAAGTTAAACAGACACAACACAACCTGCACCCTCACTCCTAAGTATTTACCTAAGGGAATGAGAATTCGTACAGTGTCTTGAACGCAGATGCTGATGTCAGCTTTATTCACAGTGTCCATGCACTGGGAGTAGCTCAGATGACTGTCAGCTGAGGAGCAGACCAACAGATGTGGTCTCTTCACGAAGGGGGACACCGCTCTGCTGCAGAAGGGTGGAGGGCGGAACCGCTGACCTCTTGCAGCAGCTTAGCACGTCTTAGAAACATCCTGAGTGAAAGAAGCCAGACCCAAAGGACCACACGCAGTGTGATGCCGTTTATGCACATAAAATTTTAGAGGAGGCGACAGAACAGTAAGAGAAATAGAGTTGGTTGCCAAGGTCCAGAGGCCAGGTCGGGGGGAGTGGGATGTTGACCGTGAAGGGGCAGGGGGATGCTTTCGGGGGTAGAAATGTTCTGTTTATTTATTGTAGTGATGACTTCATGGCTGTGAAATTGCACTTCCCAAAACTCTTCAAATGTTACAGTGGAAATTGCTGCATTTCTTTACACATAAATTACCATCAGCAAAGCTGACTTCTTTTTAAGCCGTAAACTACTTGTAGATTTTTCCCAGCAAGCTGCCTTGGGGCACACCCCTAAGGAGCCCTGGGCAGACGTTCGCTCCTTAAAATTATATATTTTAAGATGTGCTGGGCAGGGGTCAGCGTTTCAGCCCTCCATCCTTCTGCAGCAGAGCGGTGTCCCCCTTCATGAAGAGACCACACCTGTTGCTCTGCCCCAGCTGACAGTCTGAGCTGTCACTGTGAGCAAAGCTGACACGAGCACCCACGTTCAAGACACTGTATGCCCTTAGTGTTCCTTCCCTTAGGTGGACGAGGAGCTCCCGGGCTGAGAGCCTGTGTAGAAATGTCACATGGCGGGGGTGGCATCATGGCTGCTCCGCCGTGGCGCCCAGGCCGGGCTCTAGGGGCCGCGGTGACTCAGCCCGTCTGAGCTGTCCCGCAGAGTGCTGCCCAAACTGCGACTCTGTGAGCAGCACCCATGTGACTGCTTCAACAGTGAGGCTGGGGGCATCCACCCAGCTTGGATGACTGGGGAGCTGGGGAAGGTCTCACAAGTGGAAACCAGCCTCCTGCTCGTCAGCGTGCCACCTCACCTTCCTTGTCTCCAGAGGTGCCGTGTCTCACCACCCTCCCCCCACCCTGGCCTGGAAATGCAAGCTTCCAGAGGGTCTGCAGTTTGTGCAAGCACAAGACACAAGGTTAGACAAACAGACCAAAGGGATAGAGTCCAGAAAGAAACCTATGTATTTATAGTCAGTTGATTTTTGACCAAGGCACCAAGAGAATTTACTGAGGAAAAGGACAGTCTTCAACAAACCATGTGTGACAACTGGATATCCATACGCGAGAGAATGGAGCTAGACTCCTACATCACATCATGTATTAAACCAAGCACTAAAAGATGAATCAACAACCTGATGTAAGAGCTAGAACTATAAAACCCTTAGAAGAAAATATAGAAGTGAATCTTCATGACCTTATATTGGAAAATGAACTCTTAGATACAGAAGAATGGAAAATAAAAGAAAAAATAATAAATTTACTTCACTGATGCCAAAGAATTTCCTAACTACTGTACAACTGTGCTAATTTCACATGATAGCAAGTAGTAATACTCAAGATCCTTCAAGCTAGGCTTCAACAGTACGTGAATAAGAACTTTCAGATGTACAAGCTGGGTTTAGGCAGAGGAACCAGAGATAAAATTGTTAACATCCATTTGATTATAGAAAATTGAGAGAAGTCCAGAAAAACATCTACTCGTGCTTCCCTGACTACACTAAAGCCTTTGATTGTGTGAAGTGCAACAAACTGTTGAAAATTATTAAAGAGGTGGGAACACCAGACCACCTTATCTGCTTCCTGAGAAACCTGTATGCAGGTCAAGAAGCAGTAGTTAGAACCTTACATGGAAAAACTGGTTCAGAACTGGGAAAGAAGTATGTCAAGGCCGTGTAACATCACCCTGCTTATTTGACTTATATGAAGAGTACATGTGAGATGCCAGGCTGGATGAATCACAAGCTGGAGTCAAGATTGTTGGAAGAAATACAGCAACCTCAGATATGCAGATGATACCACCCTAGTGGCAGAAAGTGAAGAGGAACTAAAGAACCTCTTAATGAAGGTGAAAGGAGAGTGAAAAAGCTGGCTTAAAACTCAGTATTCAAAAACCGAAGATCATGGCATCCAGTCCCATCACTTCATGGCAAGTACAAGGGTAAAAGTGGAAGCAGTGACAGACTTTATTTTCTTGGGCTCCAAAATCACTGTGAATGGTAACTGCAGCCATGAAATGAAAAGATGCTTGCTCCTTGGAAGAAAAATTATGACAAACTTAATTAGGCAGTGTATTAAAAAGCAAAGACATCACTATGTTTTTTCCAGTAGTCATGTATGGATGTGAAAATTGAACCATAAAGAAGGCTGAGCGCCAAAGAATTGATGCTTTCAAACTGTGGTAATGGAGAAGACTCGAGAGTCCCAGGGGCACAGCAGCACTATTCACACCACTGACATGGACTTGCCCTTGACCAGGCTCTGCTTGGGGTCCCCTGAGCTGTATTTTGACCAGGAGATCAAACCAGTCAATCCTAAAGGAAATCAACCCTGAATATTCATTGGAAGGACTGATGGTAAAACTGAAGTTCCAATACTTCGGCCACCTGATGTGAAGCACCAACTCATGGAAAAGACCCTGAGGCTGGGAAAGATTGAAGGCAGGAGGAGAAGGGGGTGACAGAGGATGAGATGGTCAGATGGCATCACTGATTCAATGGACATGAGTTTGAGCAAGCTCTGAGAGTTGGTGATGGACAGGGAATTCTGGCCATAATGTTGCAGTCTATGGAGTCACAAAGAGTTGGACATGACTTAGTGACTAAATAACAGCAATTTCATCAAAATTGAAAATTTTTGTTTAAAAAAACACTCTCAAGAAAGTGAAAAGAAAATCCATGGAATCAGAGAAAACATTTGCAAATCATGTATCTGATAAGGAGCGCATCTAGAATATACAGAAACTTTTTATAATTCACTAACAAGAGGCAAAAACTGTAATAACAAAATGGTCAAAAATCTAAGTTGTTATTTCTCCAAAGAAGATATACAAATGGAAAATACGTGAATGAACAGATGCTCAGTGTCATTTGTCACTGAGGAAATGTACAACAAGGCCACGTGAGATCTTGGCCTAGATGAGAAACGCTGTGTTAAGCAGACAGACAGCAAATGTCAGCAAAGCTGTGGGGAATAGAACCTCACTCACGACCACTTGGAATGTAAAATGGTGCAGCTGTTATGCCCAGATCCTAATCTTCACAAATCACCAGGAGGCCTTACACCGATGCAAGCGCATGAGGAAGTTTATTGCAGACCCGGGTCTGGACGGCAACACACACACGGATGCAGCGGAGTGAGGGCAGTGGCCCCGAGCTGCATGGTACAAGGTTTTTAAAGAGAAAATGGCTACAGGTGGGGTGAGGCGTCGTGGTGCTCCGTGATTAGTCAGGCACTTAGGTCTCACATCGCCCGTTTTTCTAGTAAATAGTGGGGCTCAATCTTGAGCATTGTTGGGATCATCAGGTTCCTCGTCGTCCAATATTGTTTCCCTTCATAGGTACATTTCTGGAGGCTATGGGCGTGGTAGCAGGAGGAGTGGACAAAGTCTCGAACATGAACGCAAGGCCTCCCTTCCCTCCCCCTTAACGCCCAAGGCTTTCCATGCAATCATGAGGGCAGGACTCCGCATAGTTATAAACAACAGCATTAAGTCTTTTGTAGGCACACTTTCAACCGGTTGTCTGGGTTCCTTGAGACAGTCCATCTTGGTGAGAGAAATTCCTCTTGAAGTACGGAGCGGTCAGCTGGGCGCGCGTGGGAGTGATGGATCCAGGGAGAAATGCCGTCTACCTTGAGTGCGGTGGGTGTCACGAGGCTAACGATATATGGTCCTTTCCAGCGGGGCTCAAGATTCTCCCGCTGGTGTCTTTTGATGAACACCCAGTCTCCTGGTTGGTATTGGTGGGGTTTCGGGGAGAGGTTTGTCTCATACAAGGCTTCCAACCTGGTCCAGATGTCCTTATGGACTTGTTGCAAAGACTGAAGAGAATGAATAAGGTCAGTATCATCAGCATCTAGATCATTTATCAACTTAGACTGAAGGCTGGACACAATGGGGGGGGAGGGGGAGGTGGCTTCCAAATACAATTTCAAAAGGAGTTAAGCCAAGCTTATAGAGGGGATTTCGGACCCTGAACAACACATAGGGAAGGAGAGCCACCCAGTCCCCGCCAGTCTCCCTGGTCAATTTAGTCAAGGTCTCCTTTAGGGTTCTATTCATTCTTTCTACCTGTCCTGAACTCTGGGGCCTGTATGCACAATGTAATTTCCAATCTGCCCCAAGTGCAGTAGCTAACCCTTCAGTTACCTTAGATGTGAATGCCGGTCTGTTGTCTGACCCTAGCAATGTGAGGAAGCCATACCTTGGCAGGATATCTTCCAGCAGCTTCTTAGCAACCATCTGGGCTGTTTCTTGCTTGGTGGGAAAGCCTTCCATCCATCCTGAAAAGGTGTCTACAAAGACTAACAGGTATTTATATCCATATCACCCGGGTTTTACCTCAGTGAAATCCACTTCCCAGTAAGCTCCCGGCCTGTCTCCACGCTGTCTGGATCCGGGGTCGGATGGGCTCCACGTTGCATTTGTTAATCGACAGGCTTTGCAATTAGACACAATTTATTCAACCTTAGAAGGAGCATCCTTGATTTTGATCTCGGCCTGTCTCAGGAGGTCCTGCATCTTCCTGGTGCCCATATGGGTGGCCCGATGTATTTTTGACAAAAATTGGTTTCCAAGTTTCTCAGGCAGGATGACTTTACAGTCAGCAGTCTGCCACCACCCCGTACACAGTGAGACGTGGGCATCCCAGCTATCCAGTCCAAGTCTTCCGGAGTGTACTCGGGGTCTTTAGGCAGGCTGGGATTTCCTGGATCTGGGAGCACGAGTGTGGTGGTCGTTACAACCTCTGACTGGAGGGTAATTTCCCTGGCTGTCTGGTCAGCGAAGTGGTTGCCCTTCGCGACTGGATTATTAGTCTTTTGATGTCCAGGGCAGTGTATAATAGCCAGTTTTTTTGGTAACCAGAGAGCTGCCAACAGGGCCAGGACTTCTTCCTTATTTTTGATTGCCCTCCCTTCCGCCATCAGCAAGCCTCTTTCTTTATAAATTGCCCCATGAATATGCGCTGTGGCAAACGCGTATCGGCTGTCGGTGTAAACATTCAGCTTTTTATCTTTGCCCAGGGTTAATGCCTTGGCTAATGCGGTTAGCTCAGCACCTTGAGCTGATGTCCCTGGGGGTAGGGGCTCGGCCCAGATAACCTCAGTTTCTGTTACAACCACTGCACCCGCATACCTCAGTCCATTTCTGATGAAACTGCTCCCATCTGTGAACCAGGTACAGTCTGCATCCGGCAGAGGCTGGTCCTGCAGATCAGCGCATATCCCTTGTGTCTGTATTAAGATCTCGGTGCAGTCATGAAGGGGAGCATCCAGTTCAGGTTCAGGCAGTAAAGTAGCTGGATTTAAGGTGGCCGGGGCCCTATAAATGATTCTAGTTGGATTTAACAATAGATTCTGATAATGGGTGAGTCTCGCATTGCTGAGCCAGCGGTCTGGGGGCTGCTTGAGGACCCCTTCTATGGCATGAGAGGTAGTCACATATAAAGTCTGTCCCAAAGTCAATTTGTCTGTGTCTTTTACTAATGATGCTGTGGCGGCAATTATTTGCAAGCAAGCCGGACACCCGGCAGCCACCAAATCCAGCTTTTTACAGAAATAGGCAACCGGTCTCCTCCAAGGGCCCAGGTTTTGGAGTAAGACTCCTTTGGCTATGCCTTTATTTTCGTCTATGAAAAGGTGAAAGGCCTTCATGATGTCAGGGAGCCCTAGTGCTGGGGCCAGACAGCAGGGCCCGTTTGATTTGGTTAAACGATTGATCCATGCTCTCTGTTCATTGGAAGTCCTGCCTGGGCCTGGTGGCCTCGTATAAGGGCCTTGCCACCTCAGCAAACCCTGGGGTCCATAATCAGCAGAAGCCGGCTGACCCCAAGAATTCTTGTATCTGGTGTTGGGTATGTGGCCTAGGGATCTTGAGGATGGTCTCTTTCCTAGGATCAGACAACCATCTTTGTCCATCTCTCAACAGGTAGCCTAAATAGCTTACCTGAGGCTTGCAGATTTGGGCCTTTTTGGCAGAGGCTCGATACCCGAGATTACTGAGGGCCTCGAGTAGATCCCTAGTCCCTTGTAGGCAGGTTTCCTGGTCATTTGCTGCGATGAGGAGGTCGTCTACATACTGCAAAAGAGTCAGTCTGGGGTGATCCTGGCGAAACTCACCTAGATCCTCGTGCAATGCCTCATCAAAGATGGTCGGGGAATTTTTGAATCCTTGTGGCAGTCTTATCCATGTCAGTTGTCCATGGATACCCTTCTCAGGGTCAGCCCACTCAAAAGCGAAGAACTCCTGGCTGATGGGGGCTAAATGTAAGCTGAAAAAGGCATCTTTTAAGTCCAACACAGTGTACCAGCACCGGTCAGGGGACAGCGAACTCAGAAGAGTGTATGGGTTGGGGACGGTTGGGTGGATGTCAATCACTCTTTTATTGACTTCCCTCAAGTCCTGCACAGGCCTATAGTCTGTGGAGTGGGGCTTTCAGACTGGCAGGAGAGGAGTGTTCCAGGCAGATTGGCAGGGGCGTAAGACTCCCAAGTCCAACAGTATCCGGATATGAGGAGTAATCCCTTCCCGGGCTTCACGGGACATGGGGTATTGGCGAATTCTCACAGAGTTTGCCCCCGGTTTGAGTTCAACAAATACTGGTGTCCGATGCTGTGCCAGCCCGATTCCCCCAGTCTCAGCCCAGGCTTGGGGCAAGTCCCGTAGCCAGGCAGTCATGTCCTCAGTCGGGAATGGAAGTTGCTGGTATAGCCTGTATTCATCTTCTAATTTGAGGGTCAAAACATGGATGGGGCATCCTGTTTTATCTAGGACCTTTGTTTCCCCTTCCGGCTGGAAGCTGATTTGCGCCTCCATTTTGGTAAGTAGGTCTCTCCCTAGCAGGGGGTATGGGCACTCAGGGATAATCATGAACGAATGGGACACTCGGCCCGTACCCAGATCAACTGTTCTCTGGGTAGTCCAAGGATAGCGTCTAGTGCCCGTTGCTCCCTGTACCCAGGAGGTCTTGTTGGAGATAGGCCCCCCTGCTTTTAGGAGGACAGAGTGCTCAGCCCCTGTATCTACTAGGAACTCAGTAGGCTTCCCCTCCACTTTAAGGGTTACTCTGGGCCCGGGGAGGGGAACCGAACCCCGTCCCCTTCAATCTTCTCCTCCTTCCACCAGGACCTTAACTTTGGGCCTCTTCCTGGGGCATTCTCTGACCCAATGTCCTTCCTCCTTGCAGTACGCACATTGGTTTTTGTTCAGGGGTGGCCTACCTTTGGGGTCGCGTCTGTCTCTTCTGGAGGCAAGCTGCTTTAGCTGTCGCTGACGCTCTCCCGGCTCAGCAGCAGTGGCTGCCAGTAGGATCCGCGCCAAGTCTCTGTTCTGCCTCTTTTCAGCTTTGATTTGCCTGTCCTCTGCCGTGTCTCTATTGTTATAAACCTTCTCTGCTATTTCTACCAGATCTCTAAGCTGCTTTTCTCCTAGTCTTTCAACTTTTTGCAGTTTCTTTTTGATGTCAGGTGCTGCCTGATTAATGAAAGCCAGCGCCACTGTCCCGAGGTGCTCGGGTGTTTCAGGATCTATGTGGGTGAATTGGTGAAATGCATCCATCACCCGCTCTAAAAAGGCAGCTGGACTCTCTTCTTGGCCCTGTCTCAAATCATAAACCTTAGCCAAATTAGTAGGATGCCTCGCAGCTGCTCAGAGACCTGCCAATAGAGCCTGGCCGTAGACCCAGAGCCTCTCCTTACCTTCAGCGGTGTTGTAGTTCCACTCAGGACGAGTGAGGGGGAAGGCGGCGTCAATAGCCGCCTGGATGGTGGTCGGGACACCCGTAGGGCCTGGAATAAACTTCCGGGCTTCTTGAAGAATCCTCTCTCTCTCTTCTGTGGTAAACAGCACCTGTAACAATTGCTGACAATCATCCCAGGTGGGCTGATGAGTAAATAGGACAGTTTCAAGGAGGTTAATTAGTTGTTTGGGATTGTCGGAGAAAGGGGCATTCTGGAACTTCTAATTATGCAGGTCACTTGTAGCAAAGGGCCAATAGTGATATAGTTGGTCCTTGTTTGGTTCTATAGGGCCAGCCAGCACAGGGGAAGAATCGTAGAATCTGCCTCAGGGGGAGGTCCTCTCTGGAGAGCTCCCCTAATATTCCGGGCTGGGCCAGAGGCCTGCTCTAATGAAGCCGGCTGGGGTGCCAGCTGGTACGGAGGTGGAACCGAAGGGAAGATGACCTCTTCTTCTGTTCCTTCCTGCAGAATGGGGTAAGGGGGAGCCGTGGGTGACACAGCGGCATGGGCTCGTTCCTTTACCTCTTTAAAATGTCCTGTTATTAAGTCCAGGAGAGTGGAAAGTAACTGTCCCATAGCGTCCGTCAAAGTCAAATAAAGACACAGGCACACAAACGAGAATGAACCAAGAACACAGATTATTACCCCAGAAGGGGTTTTCAGACAAAAAGTGAAAACAGAAACTGGTGAGGAGCGGTATCTTGCAACTGCCTCCTCCAGAAGTAACCTGATGTGAGGGCTCTCGCCCTCACCCCTCGGGGCCCGGGACGTCTCCCGGGGCCCGGCAGTCATGACCCCCCAGCGCGTCCCCCTATAGCCACTTTTGACTGCCACCAGAACAGAGCGGTGTCTTGGGATAATCCCTCAACTGCCTCCTGCCGACTGAGGAGCCTCCTCCAGAAAGTAAAGAAATTAGAACCAGAGTAAACAGCACAGTCAGACGAGCTGAACCACACAGGACAAACGCAGACACACACACTAACCGGCCGAAAACCTCCTCTGGTCAAGGTGTCCTGGTGTCATGGAGATCCCGGACAAGCCCCCAAATGTTATGCCAGATCCTAATCTCCACAAATCTCCAGGAGGCCTTACACCGATGCAAGCGCATGAGGAAGTTTATCGCAGACCCGGGTCTGGACCACAGCACACACACCGATGCAGCAGAGTGAGGGCAGCAGCCCCGAGCTGCATGGTACAAGGTTTTTAAAGAGAAAATGGCTACAAGTGGGGTGAGGCATCGTGGTGCTCCGTGATTAGTCAGGCACTTAGGTCTCACACAGCCTCTTCGGAAAACAGTTTGATAGAACCTCAGAGTAACAGGAGGTTACACATGGTCCAGCAATCCCACCCTAGACAGACAAGAGAATGGACACATTTTCACCAAAAACACGGACAAGAAGAGTCACAGCAGAGCGATTTATGCTGCTGATGTGGACTTGCCCTGACCAGACTCCCCTCGGGGCCGGCACCAGGCCCCCCATGGGCTCTCTCGCTCATCGCTGCGTTGTCCACACAGTCAAGAGTCCTGCCACCAGTCAGTCAGTTTGGCCAGAGCACCCCCTCCAATCTGGTTAGGTCCCTCCCCTCCCCGGTCTCGGGGCATCTGAGCAGTCCCCTTGGGGTCCCATCAGGAACCACCCCGTCACCTGGGGTAGTCTCCTCCTGGTGCTGACTTGTCCACCAGCCACCCCTGGCTCCTCACCCATGAATCTGCACGTTCCTTCTGTGCTGTGATGGGAGTTGGGCCCCACCTCCTGCCCCCAACGTGGAGTCCCACCTGGTGGTCTCTGTACCACAATGGGCTTGAGCAGGTGCCACAGACGACACCCCAGTGGACAGGGGTCTGAATGGAAGAGTCAGCGCTCTCCTCAGAAGCTTCTTCTGCAGTGAAGGCAGAGAGCTGACCCGTGCAGCACCCTGGGCGTGCCTCAGAAGCAGCAGCTGCACTGAGGCGACAGGTCACAGGGGCTAATTGCCAGGTGACTCGGCCACGCTGACACAGAGTAGACACGCCGTGCTGTCGGGGGAGGTGGCAGGGAAGCGACGGGAGTGAGCGCAGGGGTGCTCTATCAGGGAGACAGCAGGGCCTCAGGACTAGACTGAGGTGGGGGTGCACCTCAGAGGTGTGTAAAACCAACAGAATTGAGGACTTTGAATGGGTGAACCCTACAGCAGGTACATCAGACCTCAAGAAAGCTGTTAAAACACTCATTGAATAACACTTGTTAGATTAGAAATATCTGTAGGGCAGGAGGAGAAGGGGACAACAGAGGATGAGATGGTTGAATAGCATCACCGACTTGATGGACATGGGTTTGGGTGGACTCCGAGAGTTGGTGATGGACAGGGAGGCCTGGCGTGCTGTGGTCCATGGGGTCATGAAGAGTCGGACATGACTGAGTAACTGAACTGAGCGGATAGACGGGAACTTTCACGACTGCTTTTAAAAGAACACGTGTTCCAACAAATGGTGACGTGTATTTTGCAAAAAACGAGGAGAACTTTATGGAAGTAAGACCAGGCAGTGCTGGGTGAAAATGCCCATCCAGTATTTGCTGGCAGACTCTTGGCTTCCCGGGGATGGGGGTTTTGGGTCGTCTTGCATAGACATGTAAGTTCACCCACGAGCACCAGGAGTGGAGAGTGGCTGCTTTTACTTCTCACTCTCGACAGCTTAGTTCCTTTCCAGGAGGCAGGCTGCTGAGGCCGGTGACCTCCAACCAGGCTCCAGGGAGAGGGGTCCATGCAAGCTCCTCCTGGGCAGGGAGGGATGGGGTGGGAACAGCCGAATCAGTGCTGGACGGAGCCCAGCCTCAGCTGTCCCATGGGCCCCTGAGGCCCTCTGGGAAGCTCTGTCTGTGTGAAGCGTCCATTCTCTGTGAAGCCTCTTCCGGATACACGGTGGGAGCCCACCTCCTCCCACCTGCCTGCTCCCCTTCCACCCGCTTAGCCGAGCCCACCTGCCCTGGATCAGTGCCTTGGAGGGGATGCAACCTGGGGCCCTTCTGTAGGCTATGCTGTTGAAGTCAAACTTGGTCTGTGTGTTTAGGGCCAGTCACTGCCCTTTTTCTTGGTCTGAAAACAGGGTGCTAAGCTGCTAAGCTGCTAAGCAACGTGTACTCCCTTTAGGAAAAATCAGAGTACACAGACTTTCCAAGTGGGTGATACAGGAAGTAGCAGTTCATCCAACTGCAACATTCGCATCTGTTTTCATTTTACCTGAAGGCTCTCTGAAGTTCTACTGGACGGGATTTCTGATGTGTATCACATGTCCTCCGGTTTCCCAAGTGCACAGGATGACTTCCAGGAACAGCTGCTTCTGGCCACCTGCACACCCGTCTCCAGCAGGTCTGCTCAGCTCCAGCACCCTCCCGGCAGCCTCACTGTGCCCTCCTCCATGCTGCTATCTAGCAAACCAAAGCAGCCTGAATGCCCATGAGTCAGATCAGAGGGAGAATGCTCCCTTTCTGGTTGCAAAGCCTCTAGAAAGTTCAGTAGGATGGCCTGCAGCCCTTGGCAGTCTCCTGGCGGAAGCCTCGCATGCACATGGTGACTACTTCCCACCACGGCTGCTGTCCTGACCCTCTCGGCCCCATCCTGCCCCGTTCCTGGGCTCCTTCTCGACTTCTGACTAGGCAGACTTCTGCCTCCAGGCCCCCCTCCGCTTCAGAGCCTGCTGAGTGATACCCTGAAGTGTTCATGGTGCTGTACTGCACCACCCACCGTCCGCTGTCCACCGTCTGCCAGGTCAGAACACGGACGCCGTCCAGCTGCAAAGATGTGAGGGCCACAGAGTGGCTGAGAGCTGAGGACAGCAGACCCTCCTGGAAAGAGGGATGGGACAGCACTGGCCACAGAAATGAGCTTCTATAGAACATCGGAAGCAGGCGAGGAGCCCAGCGCTAGGCTGATGCTAGACTGGACAGTCAAGTCCAGCCTGCATTGCAGCTGTGCAGACAGACAGGTGGAAGAGGCCTCCGAGGGCCAGGCCCCTGTGTCCTGGGCAAGGACAAGGCTCCAGGGCTGGAGGAGGGGCGTGCACGCCATCTCCACCCAACAGAAGGGATCTCATGTGTCAACGACCAAGCCCAGCCAAGGACTAACCTCCTGCTCTCGTGTTACCAGGCCCAGGGCTGGCAGCATCACTGATCTGCAGGATAAAGCTCTGACTTGAAATCTGGGAGGACCACGGACAAAAACAGGGAGACCCAGACTCTAAATGGAGACTCAGGGCAGAAGCCCCCGCTCATGTCCACCCTGCCAGCTAACTGTGAACCGTGGAGCTCCTGGGGGCTTCTGAGAACATCTGGTAAAGGGAGGATGTTTCAGGTTTAATTGGACAGCTTCCCTTGTGGCTCAGCTTGTAAAGAATCCACCTGCAGGGCGGGAGACCTGGGTTCGATCCCTGGGTTGGGAAGATCCCCTGGAGAAGGTAAAGGCTACCGACTGCAGTATTCTGGCCTGGAGAATTCCATGGACTGTATGGTGCATGGGGTAGCAAAGAGTCGGACATGGCTGAGCGAATTTTACTTCACTTCACTACACTTGAGTGTGTCCTGAAATGCTTTTAATGGAGTTCAATGAAAGAGAATTCAAGTTCAACCAACTTGGCAAAAATGTACTGAGTCCCCACTCCAAATAAGGTTCTAGAAAGGCCAGGACCAGCAGCTCTTAGAGAAATATGTGAGCTTTTGGACTTTAAATGGTTGGCTTGATGTTAGGAGCTATTGAAATCCTGTTGTCACTCATTGAAATAATCAGAATTATTTAGGATTTGATGACAAACTGAGTCAATTGATAAGCAGGAAACATGGAGAAACAGTGCATCATAACGAGGAATGCGGTTCTG
Organism: Antilocapra americana; assembly: GCA_007570785.1. Taxonomy (NCBI): domain Eukaryota; kingdom Metazoa; phylum Chordata; class Mammalia; order Artiodactyla; family Antilocapridae; genus Antilocapra; species Antilocapra americana. The sequence goes on from ML663576.1 coordinate 1,204,428, forward strand.
CTTAACTTACTGCTCAAGAGGAAGGAAGAGCTTCACCTGGGAGGCTAAGTGATTCCAAAATACCAGTTAAACGTGCAGCTTCTCTGTGGATATGAAGAGCCCTTCATCAGTTCCCTGCAAGGTCCTGCTGCCTGGGGGCCTGACACCCCAAGGGGCAGGCAGAGAGCTGCATGACCACTGACCGCCTGATACCCCGAGGGGCAGGCAGAGGGCTGCGTGACCACTGACCGCCTGACACCCTGAGGGGCGGGCAGAGAGCTGGGTGATCACTGACCACCTCGGGTGGGGGGGTAGGCAGGGACTAGGACCCCGTGAGGAGGCGGGATGACCTCATCATCATCCTCTGAGATTTGTTTGTAAAAATGAACTTGAACAAAAAGAGGTCTCACTGTCCATTTTAGCTCTCAGATGCGAGGCGTTTTCCTTCCTGCAGACAGTTATGGTGGAGACCCTTCACGGTGCCTCTGCTCTGTGGCGGGTGAGGGCAGGGGCCTGGTGGTGAGTGCGGGCACGGCCGGTCCAGCCCGCAGCCCCACCCCCAGGCCGGAACCCCCGCATCCCTCCACTGTGGATGGTCCCCCAGGTGCCGTCAGCAGCCTGGTGCCTCCGGCCAAGCTCTCCTGGGACTTCACCACCAAGGGTTTCCAGCCAGGTGTCCTGGCAAGGCCATGGGGGTCTGCTCTGGGCAAGACCCTGGATGCAGCCTCCTGTCCTCCTGAGTCTGTCCTTCTGTCCAGTCTGAGATACGGGGCCCTGAGGACAGCCATGGGAGTGGCCTGGGAGTGGGACCTTCACCCCAGATAGTCCTGAGGGGCAGGAGGAGACCCTGGTGTGCTGGAAACACTTGCTACTTTGATACAGTGAGAGTTCGGTGGCTGTGTGTGCACACCAGTGGGTCAGAACCCACAGGATTTACTGCCCCTCATTCAGGCCCCAGCAACACTGAGGAGACCAGAGCGGTGGGGTGGGAAGGGAGGGGAGGCCGATTCGGCCAATGGGCGACGCATGTCTGTCCCGGCTCACGGGCTAGCAGCCATCAGGAGGAGAGGAGGACCCTGAGAATCTCTCCTTTCTGTCCACGTCGAAGTTGGCACTGGGATTGCAGAGTCTTCTTGTCACTCAGCCCGAGAGAAAGGGCAGAGATCCAAATGAGGCCATTTCAGGGCCTAGAATGTTTGGCCTGGAGGCTGGGAAGGGGCTGGAGGCCCAGGTGGGAGAGAGAGGTGGGCTGGGTGGGCAGCTCATGGGAAGGAAGTGGGGTCCCAGTGACGGCGCCACCAGGACAGGGTGAGGTCCCCGAGGGGTGGGGTGAGGTGCCCCCACCAGCCTGCCTGCGTGTCTGCAGCGAGGCACTCAGAGACAGAGACGGGCACGGTCTGTGCCCTTCGTGTGGGCTCGCATCTCCCCTGGACGGGGTTGGGGGATGGCTGCGAGCATGGACGGGCCGATGGCTGCCCTTCCCTCACACGCCCACGAGCTGGGCTGCTGGTCCCGAGGAGGCCGGGGGTGGCTCCTCCGACCCCCTCCTTGCCAGCTCTGAGGCACTGACGACCCAGCTAATTTCTGCCCTTCCGTGGGGCTGCAACTCCGGGGCCATAAATTGCCCCAGACCCCGCTGGGAGCCGAAGTTCCGGTAAAGCTGTGAGCCTGGCGGCCGCGCACAGTCTTTCCCGCCGCGACTTCGGTGTTGCTACCGTTTTGGATTCTGTGGATGTGGCCTTTACTCATAGTTTATCCACAAATGAAGGTGTGAACCTAAACATTAAAAGTACAGAGCAGCAGCCCAGCTCCCTGAAAACATCTACGGCCACTCACTGTTCACTTGAAGAAAAGCTTCGTCACAACTAGACGCCCTCTCAGAAGCACTGGCCTCAGAGCATTTGAGACTCTCTCACACTTTCCTTGCCGCCCGGGTCGAGGCAAGAGCAGCAGGGAGTAGGCTCCGCGGGCGAGGGGCTGGGTCCAGGCGGCTCCAGGCAGGCCGTGCACTCCTGGGTGGGTCGCTCCTCTCCCCTGGGGTTTCTCATCCCCACCGACATCAGATGAGGCCCTGCGCCCAGCACGGGGGCCCGGCCTACACAGGAAGCCTGACCTCATTCTCTGAGCTTGCCTGTCGTGTCTCCTAAAACACATCCAGTTACATTTTCCTTGCTAAACAATGAGCAGTAATGAGTAATTTTAATTTAAAAGCATTTCTCAGACTAGAGCGTGGAAGTCATCAAATTCACTCCTACGACTATTGCTACTTTCATTCTGATCATCTTGTGTAAAGACTGAGAAACAGAAAACTCTCTGACACAAGGTGACGATCCGCGTGCAAAACGGCACGTGAGCCCGTGTCCGCCAGGTGGAGGGCTGGCCTCACGCTGCTCCCCTGACACGTACAGGCCCACACAGGTCCCCGAGCACCTGGTCACAGCAGACCGCCTCCCCCACACATCTGATGTGACGGAGTCAGGAACAGTCGTGTGTCTTCAAATTCTCTCCAAGCCAACACGCATGCCCACACATGGGCACACACGCCCACATGCCCTCACACACACACACGCACACACACATGCCCAAACATGCACACACGCACAGGCACACTCACACACAGGCACACACTCACAGGCATGCACATACATGCACACACACCCACACATGCACAGGCACACGCCCACACACACACATGCACACACGCCCACATGTGCACCCAAACATGCACACACTCACAAGCACACACTCACAGTCAGGCACATACATGCACACACACATGCACACACGCACAGGCACACACACCCACACACTGGCACACACACGCACACATTCACACACACCCCCATGTGCACACACGCACACCCTCACACATGCCCGAACATGCACACACGCACAGGCACATGCACAGATGCACACATACACACACGTGCACATGCACAGGCACACACACTTGCACACACACACATGCCCACACACGCACAGGCACATCTTTACCTTCCAGATTCTCTGGGAAGCGTGTACATCATCCTCACAGTCATCCAGCCGGAGCAGGAAAGAGGCTGCCAGATCCATCCACAGGCAGCAGCACAGACACGCATGTCCGTGTGTGCTCCAAGCTGTGTCCGTCTGTCTCTGCCTGGGCCTGGCACTGTGATGGGCACCTACAGACACAGGTAGAAGGTGACCATTCATGGGGCCCAGGGGGCGACTTCTGCCACCCGTGAAGTCCTGATGAATCATACGCTTTCTGCTCTTGGGGAGACCAGAGGCCCCTTAGAGAGCTGACCACTGTGTGTGCGGAGCCTCCACTCTGCCGACGGATCCGACCCAGGTCCCAGCTCACGGGTGGGGTCGAGCAGTGCGCCCGGTGTCCTGGGGTCTCTCGGCAAGGGGCACCAAGTGGGGGTCTGTGCTGGTCACACGCTGCTTCTGCCTGGAGCTCCTCCCGTCGGGGCATGGCAGCTCTGTGCCCGAGGCCTGCCGGACAGGCTTCCCCCTCTGTCTCCCGGTCAGGCCCACCCGTCAACCCCTGCCAACCCCTCAGGGCTCATCCCAAAGGCCCTGCGAAGCCTCTACTCCTCTATCTGCGGCCTCCACTCTGTTTCCTGCAGCTTCACCTCCTCCAGACCACCCTCAAGGAGCTTCCGTTTCCTGCCTTCCCCTCAACCCACCATGTCCTTGTACAAGCGAAATTTTGTCTCCTAAAGGCAGGTGCAGGCATGGCTCTCTGCCTTCCGTGCAGCCGCCCTTTGTGTTTTAAGTCCAGACCCCAGCGGCCGTGTGGGGCGGCCTCACCTGCGTCTCCAGCCTGACCAAGCATCCGTGTCCTGCCTGGCTCTCCCCGCCACGGCGGGCCCACTCATCCCAGAGGTCCGGTAACATCAGCTCTGTGGTGGGTCCCCAACCCCACTCAGGCCTCTGTGCCGAGCCTGTACTGTCAGCCACAATTAGAAACGTGCTTGTCTCACTTGCCCGACACCTGACTCACCTGTTGGACCAGAAGGTGCAGCCACGCTCCGAGCCCTGTGCCCGGGACCCCTCCTAGCACTGGTCTTGGACAGGTGACAGGGACACGGCAGAGCAGGGCTGAGTGTGCGCAGGATGCTCCTCGGGCAGAAGCTCGAGATGCAGCTCAGCTCTCTGAGGTGCAAAGAGCCCACTAGACCCCATCAAGGGCACCCAGTGTGGGCTCCTGCCAGCAGCACCTGGGGCTGGAGGGCCCTGCCACTGGCTAGAGGCTCGGAAGGGCCCAGGCTGTCAACCAGGAGGGCTCCAGCCCTGCACAAGCCCCAGAGGTTGTGGGAAACACTGAGCTGCAGCCCAAAGCCATCCCCGAGCCTGAGTCTGGGGGGTCCGAGTTGCAGGGTGGCCTGGAGTGTGTGTCCTGGAGCTCGGTGTCTGCAGAGCTGAGGTGAAGTGGGCTCTGCTCGGGAGCCCAGCTCCATGGGGACCTGAGGTCAGCCTGAAGGACCCGGTACCGGCCGTTTACACGACAGGGACTTCCTGTGAGGCAGGGCCCTGGGGAGGTGACGGCAGGAAGGGTCAGGGCAGGACAGGGAAGCCACTAATTTTGGGGCGAGCCTGGCATGAGCACATTTTCCAGAGTCATGTTCATTCTCCAGGAGCCACGGCCAAGGCTCGGGACTCAGGGGCTCTTGGATGTGATCCCTGGAAGACGCCGCCCCAGGGGACAGGCGGCCAGTGGCTGCCCTCAGCCTGTGCTCATGAGGCTCCTTGGCGACCCTGGGGCTGGGGGACGGAGCAGAAATGCAGGTGAGGCCTGGGATTGGGGTCTCAGACCCTCTGCCAAGCCTGGTCCTCGAGTGCTGTTGACACCAGGCCACCCCTCTGCAGTGGGGAGCATAAGCCACCATCATGGTCCTTGGGCAGGTGGACCCACCATCGCGAGTCCCCAGGCAGGTGGACCCACCATCCTGTGTCCTCAGGCTCTTGGACTCACCTTCGTGACCTGACGGGCCCCGGAGACTCCTTCCTGCAGACCCAGGCTGTACCGTCCCCAGTGCATGACTGGCCCCTCAAAAATGCGGGCTTCATTGACGAAAGGGTGCTGGTTACAGAGACCGGCCCAGCGCTGCACTTTTTCCAGGAACTGCTGACCCAGGTGGGCCTGAGGTCGCCGCCCTCCCCGGACTGAGGGCCTGCGGACCCTTCCCCGCATCACAGCACCGGGGCTGCAGGAGGCTGCGGCACCCCGTCTCTGCCTCGTGAGCACATCTTTGAGACAAGTCAACCATAGCTGCCCGCTAGCGGCTCTGCTGCACAGGTGCCCTCTCCCCCGCGGCCGCTCTGTCCCCCGCGTGCAGCCTCCTCCTTCCCCGAGTGTTCAGTTCACTCGCCCTCTCGTCTTCCTTCTTCCTCCCTCCTGAGGCCGTTGTCCTCCTGATGAACAAAGCAAGGACAAGTGACTCGGTGAGGCTTAACACAGCAGGGGCACAAACTCAGGTCTCACGGGAGGACTCGCCCCCGTAGGCTCCATGCTCCCTGGGGGCCTCGGCCTTCCGTCCTTTGAGGAGCCGCGTCCTCAAGTACAGTGTCTGGGCAGGAGGCACCGTGAGCGTCCAGCCAGCAGCTGAGACTTCGGAGCCCAGTGGAGCCCAGAAGAGGTGCTGGTGGAGGCCTGTCACCTGTGGGGGAGGACTCTGAGCCGCCTCCAGTGGATGGACATCAGTCGGGTGTCCGGGGGACTTCAAAGGGGGCTTCTCTGCTGGCAAGGGCAGCTCAGCCCTCCCTCTGGGGGCAATCGCTGTTTGATGTGACTGTCCCCTGCCTTTGGCAAGGTCATAATTTGTTTCAATCTATTGTAACTTTAAGATGTTTTTACTTCTCGTCATCTAAGGTGCTGAGGAGGTAGTACCTGTGAGTGATGGCCAGAGAGCAGATTAGTCAGTAAGCCAATGAACGTGACACAGCGTCTGCTGGCGCCAGGCATCGCTAGGGTGCTGAGACGTCTCATCAGCCCTAGGAAGCCCTGGGAGAGGAAGCCCCTGTGACCCACAGACCCGGATGCTAACGGGGTGGGACCTCCCCCGGGCACAGAGCTGGGGTCTCACCCACAACCGTGTCTCCGGGCCCCTCTCCCAGGCTCTGGGTGTTCTCACCCGATGGCCATCGCCAGCACAGACGCACCCTCTCCCCCTCTCACAGCCACTCCATGAGGTGCAGAAGGTCAGGGGTGACGCAGCTTGGCCCAGGGGGCCCAGGCCGAGGGCAGGGTGGGGTGCTGTCCAGGCCGCTGGTGCAGCTGAGAGGCTTGGGCAGCACTGCCCAGGCTCGCGGAGCCTGCAGGCCTGAGCGCAGATCTCTGGCCAGGACCCTCACTGTCCTGCCTCGTGGCTCTCTGTACGCTGAACATGGCGCTGGGCCAGCACACGCAGGCCGCCCTGCAGGAGGTCGGCCAGCTGTCGGCCTGGAGACCGCTGGGGGCTGCACCACCTGTGCCTGTGGGTGTGTCTCCACAGAGGAGAATGTCGTAAGCAGGAAAGAGATGAATCTGGGTGCGTTTGCCTTTCGGGAAGAAATAGATGCTTTTAATTACAACACAATAATAAGAAAAGACACGAAACCCTTGCGCCTGCTGACAGTTAAGGGTTTGGGAACTTCTACCCGTCGCCTGCCAGGAGCCTCCTCAGGATCCTGTTGGGACGAGGAGGCCTGCAGTCACAGGCCGGCTGTGTCCCCCTGGCTGGCAGGTGGGGGCTGCCTGCAGGCCAGACTCCGGCGGACAGGTGGGGTCCAGCTCCTCCGCTGAGCAGGTCGGGGTCTGTAGGCAGGCTGTGTGAGGAGGCGGGTGCTCAACCCTGGGAGCAGAGGGACCCCAGGCCATGATGGGAGGAACCCCGCCCCCTCACCCCCCAAACAAGCCCGACATAGGATCACGAACCCAAATCTGGGCCCAGAGGCCGGCAGGGTTTGCCCACCCTCAGGGGCCCTGGTCCCCCCAGGCTACCAGCACGCAGGTCCGCCCCAGGTGTGCCCTGTCAGCTCCTCCCATAAACAGCCCACAACTGCTGGGGCAGACTGGCAGGTCGGCTCCCCGGGGACTGCGTGGACAGTGGGGTGCCGTCTGCATGGCTGTGGGGACAGGATGGGGTATTGTCCTCCCACCGCACCCCCCAGGCACAGGGTGCCCTCAGGAGCCAGGTGCCTGGCTGCATGGGCCCGGCCTGCACACAGGCTGTCTGGGAGCCCGCCCTCAGACCCAAAGGTCACGCCAGGTGTCCTGCAGCACACAGGCCCGGGCTGCGGGTCAGCACACAGGCGGGCGGCCCTCTCTCTCTCCCTGGAAGGACATTTTCAGTCTAGTGCTGAGATGCGCCCTGAAGGGGACTTGGGTGAGGAAGGGAGAGGGGTCACGAGGGGCCTGGGGTCGCATGGGCTGGACTCAGCTGGCTGGTGCATCTGAGCAAGCAGTGGGCAGGAGGATGGGGCCATGTGCTCTGCGTGGCCCCGCAGCAGGAGTACAAGAGGGCAGCCACCCGGCCCAGAGCCCGGATTTGACTCCTGGGCAGGAGACCCGGGGTGGTGTCTGCAGAGACGCCTGCTGCTTCGTGAGGCACTTGCAGGGTGCATGGCCAGGCCAGGGGAACCCGTGGCCTCAGCTGCCGGTCAAAGGCCCCCACCCTGTCCTGGGCTTAAGTGGGTGTGCTTGGTATCGTTGGGGGCAGAACCCAGGGTCCTCACCTTCTGGAAAATGTCAACCCCACTGTGAACAGCTGGAACCCTCAATACACAGCAGATTCTGAGATTCTCATCTAAAGTGCCCTTAAACGTGGGGACTTAGTAAATGCGGGAGTGTCTGATGCCACTCTGCTTTTAGCGCTTGTTCTCACTGAGTACAGTGTAGGGAAAAGATAGTGTACTCAAAATTTCAGCAGGAAATTTCACCATCGAAGAACTGACGTTGCTTCCCTTTCAGCATCTTGCTTAATCTGTGCTACTGCCGTTAGCGTGCATGCTCAGTCACTCAGTCGTGTCCGACTCTTTGCGCCCCCATGGACTGTAACCCACCAGCCTCCTCAGTCCATGGGACTCTCCAGGCAAGAATACTGGAGAGTGGGTTGCCATGCCCTGCTCTGGGGAATCTTCCTGACCCAGGGATCGAAGCCTAATCTCTTATGTCTACCTGCATTGGCAGGCGGGTTCTTTACCACTACCACCACCTGGGAAGCCTCATTAGAGTATTAATTAATTCCTACTTGTTGAAAACGCTTCTTGAGAGCTATCAAGTGCCTTCGCTAATTAGGAAATTTAGGCTTGTGAAGAGTCAGTACAGAGTCTTACTAAGTAGTGTTCCCACCGAACTGCTGCTGGATCCACTTGTCCACAGCTGGATATTCATGGAAAACTCCTGAAAAGAAACACGTCACATAACCTTTCACCGACAGCTGTGTGGAAGCTGTCGCTGGGCGGCGGGCAGTGTGGCTTGGGCAGGGTCCGGAGAGCTCACCTGTGGCCTCTGGACAAGGAGGAGACCCCCCGGTGAGGGGGCCTCTCTCCAGGAAGGCGGGGTGGGGTGTGGAGCCTGCCAGGCCTGCTGCTCACCAGATTGAACAGGACTCTGCTCTCCTCTTACCCACAAATTGAGAACTGACTCACTTCCCATGATCCGTGCTCCCGCTGGTCTCACTGCAGCGCCTCTGCCAGGACCCCCCAGGTGAGGGCACACCTCCTTCCCCATCTGCCCAGCAAGGCCTCAGAACATCCAGCACATCACACAGAACATAGAGCTGAGACACAGGTCCCTCTGGGGAAACTAAGTCAGCGAAGGGAGAGCCCCAGGGACGAACGTGGTCTCAGAGCCCCAGGTCAGGTGTGCAGGGCCCAGTGGGGGCCCTCTGTCCATGGGGGCTGAGTCTGGACACCGCTCGGACCCTGAGAAGCCCTCGCCCCTTGTTTCCACAATTCACAGGTGAGAAGTTTCTTGGCAGCATCGTTTGTAAAAAGGAAAGAAACGGGAACCACACAGAAACCATGAGTAGAGAAGTAGTTGAACTATGGCGCGGTCCGTGGACGGTTCTCCAGCCTTCCAGGTTAATATCACAACACTGCCACGGTGGACTTCACGGGGCAGCCAGAGACCCCCTCTCACGCTCAGCTCTGTATCCCACCAACGTCTCGGCCCTGTCCTCCGAGTGGGCCCAGTGTGGGATGCCCGTGCGGGTCTCGTGGCTTTCCTCCCATGTGTTCACATCCTCAGGCCCATGCCCTGGGGAAGAAGCCGCAGGCCTGGCCAGACTGGAAGCCCTCCTGCCCCTCCACCTGGACACGGCCGGCCCAGCATGAGAAGGGCGTTCTGACTGGAGCTGCAGCCCGTGTGAAGCCTTGGCTGCCGCAGACAGGAGACTGGAACTCCTGCCGGAGACTTTGGCCACGGGGCCTCCCGGCTCCTGCCTGGGGACGGGCCTCACTAAGCAGTGGAAGCCCTGGGGCTGCAGCGTAGCCCATGAGTGCCCACAGGTACCTGGGGGTGATCACCACCCATGGGGGGCTCTCTGTGCCCCATGCTGCCCAACACCTCCCCACCGAGACAGCAGCCCCAGGAGACAAGGGCAGAGGCTGCAGACGGGCGCCCTGAAATGCAGAGAAGGACACTCCTGTGCAGACCATCTCTGGGCCCCATCCTGGGCTGAGTGGGGCCTTTTCCCCCAGAGCATGCTGGACACTGCAGGCAGGGCGATTCCTTTTTCCAGTGGCCTTCAAGGCCGGCCTTCACACACAAGGCCTGCTAGTTTCCCAGACAACAGGTATTGTTAAGCATGAGCAGGACCCGAGCGCCCAGAGGAAAGGGCAGGGCTGAGCCCGCCTGTGCCATCCGCGGCCAGCTCTGCCCCAGGGGACGGAGGACATGCAGGCCTTTGAAAGTGAGCGGCCGGTGCAGAGCCTGGCAGGGCGACAGCTGGTGAGTTGTGGCCGCCTCGGGGACATGAGCCGGAGCAGGGGGGAGGGAGGTCGGGATTCCCTGAGGTCAGACACCGAGGGCCAGCAGAGGCCCATGTGTGGTCGTCACTCAAGGGCCCCCGGCGCCCTAGAGGGTGTGCAGGACGCAGGGCTGGCCGCCAGGGAACATGACACCGGCAGGAAGCTGTTGCAAGTGGTGGCTGAGTCCAGGGGGGATTTAGATCAAAGACCTGCAGCTGCGACCGCCTGGGGAGGGTGCGTCCTCGTGGCCGCGTGCTGGGAAGGGCCACAGCAGCTGAGCGGGGCCGGGAGAGACCTCCGCGAGCAGCCCTCAGCGTCCTCGGGGTCCGCCTTGCAGGGCTCCTTTCCCCAGGAACTTTGCCACTCAGTTCACCCTCCCGGCTCTGGGACCCTGGGCGCCGGGTGCCTGTCAAATGCTCGCTGGCTCTGAGGTGCTGCTGTCCACCTGGAAGCAGCTCCAGGCTCAGGGGTCGGGGGGCGGGCGTCGGGGGCGAGGACGTAAGTCACCGCCTTCACAGCTCAGTTCTGGCCTCTGTGAAATTGGCTAATCAGGAGGATTGCATGGCCGCCTCCGAGTGCCGAGACCGGGCTCGGGTCTGCGGAGGCCCAGCTCTCCCCGCGGAGCCACAAGGCCAGCCCCACGAGGAGGAGATGCAGATTCCCGCCTGCTCGGCCATCAGGGATGGGCCCTGAGTCTCGCGGAGTCCCGTCTGTCCCGAGGAGCGGGCAGAGCCTATAGGACACACTCAGGCACCCTGAGGACGAGGGGCTCCAGCGTTGGGAGCCCCCGGGGCAAACGGTCTGGTGGGGACCTCGGTTCTCAGAGCCAGGTGCCCGGGCCACTTGGTGATGAGAGTGCATCTGCCCCAGGCAGAAAGGGGCATCAGCAGCATGAATTGGGGGCTGGCAGAGGGGCACATGGCAGGACCCCAGGCTGGTGTCCACCATGTCTGCTCTCAGGGGGCCTGGGATCCTGGGCTGGGAGGCCAGGCTCGGGCGATGACCAGTGTGAGTCTCCCGACAGCTCTCATGGGGCCAGCAGAGGCCACACAGAGACCCTGGCCCAGAATCAGCCTCGGGGTCTGGGAGTGTTGGCCGCTGTGGATGGGTCTCAAGACCCCATCACAGACCAGACGCAGACCTGAGCGCCCCGGGCGTCGTCCTCACTGGACAGGATCCACATGCCTCCCCTGGACAAGAACTTCAGCAAGAGGTGACCTATGTGCTGCTCCAGGGGCTGTGACTGCCCGGCAGGGAACTTTGGCCTCGACCTGGTTCAGAGAAGCCGTGAGCGGGCCAGCCCGCGAGGTCAGACACACCGCAGATGATGCTGAGGGCCGGGGCGGCCCTGGGGCAGACGGAAGAGGCCTGTCCACTGGCCAGCCTGCCCCTGAGAGTGTGCCGGCTGCAACGCAACGTCTCATCACGGTGCCTCCTTGGGAAGAACCATGGAGCTAGTCTGACCCCCAAGGAGGACTCCAAACCAAGGAGGACCCCAAAGCAAGTGTTTTCACCTGCCCCTGAAGAGGGAACATTGGTACAGCATCAAAGACCAAAGCATCGAAATTTCAAGATGGCCCGTGGGAGGGTGGTCTGGGCGAGTGGGCACCTGTCTGGGGCAGTGGGTGCCAGTCTGGGGGGTAAGTGCCCATCTGGGTGGGTGGATGCCAATCAGAGTTGGTGGATGCCAGTCTGGGTGGGTGGATGCCAGTCTAGGTGGATGGACACAGGTCTGGGTGGGTGGACGCTGGTCTGGGTGGGTAGACGCCAGTCTGGGTGAGTGGACACCAGTCGGGGGGGGCTCCCCTTTTACAGTCAGTCCCTGCTGTGTCCACCATGCCTGGTCTGAGCCTCAGAGTCCCCTCTTGCTCAGCTAGGGAAGGCGCCCAAGCTTCCCAAGGGTGAGGTTGTGAGTCTGCTGACCGGGGGTAAGGAGTCGGGGGCCCGCTACATTCCTCCTTTCTGCTTCAACTTGTCTCTGCTTCCCCTTTATAGCCACCTGGATGGAGTTGGGTGGGACGTGCATGCTGGAGGGGAGGGGGTCTCAGAACCCCCCTCAGGCTGGTGGCTGAGATGGAGTCACAAGAGCTGATCACTACATCATCCTGGCCCCTGTGAACCTGAAGGAAGTGATGCCACCCAGGTCTCAGCCCAGCAGCCCTCAGTGGACGTCGCTGTGCCCAGTCACCATAGCCTCTGCAGCCCAGGGCTGACTGACCCCGGCAGGTCTCGTCCAGCAGGCCTGGTCCAGGAGCCCCAGGTTCCATGTGGCCAGCGGGCGCTGGACTCAGGTGCAGCTTGCTAACTGGCTCAGGCTCACATCGGCCCCTCCCTCTCCCACAGTGAGGGGCGGTGTCTCCCCCTCAAGCCGGGGGAAGGCCGGGGGGACCTGGGGTCACCACCCTTGCTCCCCACCCCGAGGAGGAGGCAGGACCAGGACCCACACTGATTTCTGAGGGTTTACCTCCTTTGAAGGATGTTTTCTAGGCTTCCTCAATTCTTCAGAGTCTTTATTTTTTTGCCTTAAAAGTCATACAACCTGGTTATTTTGAGACAAAGAGAGTTATTTTGCAGATATTATTTGGGGCAAACAGTGTAGGCCTGAGAGGCTTTAGAGGCAGACAGGTTGGTGTCTCTGTGAGTAACTCATCACCCAGAAGGGGTGGGACACATGACCACCAAGGACAGGGGACAGAGAGGACCCCCCACCACTGACGAGTTCCTGGGTCCTGAGTTCCTCTCAGAGAAAGAAAACTGACCCTGGCGGAAATCACCTGGGCCAGGAAACGTGGGGACAGGGCTGCGTGTTGTGGGTAGAAGCTTTAAACGCTGAATGCACAGCTCATCCATCATCTAACAGCAAGCAGAAGGCCAGGCTCTGAGGCTCAGCAGTCCTCCCTGCCTAGGGAGGCTAATCGTATCCTTCACGGAAACAGGCCCGGAGAGGCCTGGCAGCCTCTGCGGCCAGTGCTGCCCGAGGGGACGAGACGGATGGCGCCCGCTCCTCTGCTGGGGCCGCACCACAGCGTCCTCTCCGGGAAGGGCAGGCATGGGCCTCGGAGGGCTGCACACGGGGAAGGGGAAGGGACCCCCACCCCTCCAGTGACCTGACGCCTTCGTATGAGGAAACGAAACCAAGCCCAGGGATGGGGAGGGTGGCCGCCCAGAGCCTCAGCTGCTGGTCCAGAGGGTCGTTGCTGCCAGCAGGCCAGACTGGGCCCCTGGAGCGGGCAGGGAAAGGGCAGCGGAGTCCCTGCAAATGCAGCGTCTGGTGTCCGCAGGCCTCCCCACTCCACGCTGAGATGGCTGAGGAGCTGTAGTCACCATCAGCTCCCTGGGGGCTCTGGGGTCCAGGCGGCAAGATGCCCCGGTAGGGTTTGGTCCAAAGTCTGTCCTTCCATCCTGAGGCGATGACTCTCCACCCACAACCGGGCCACGGAGAGCGGTGTCTGTTCCCCAGAGCCGGGCCCAGCCGTCTCAGGAGGTGGAGTGGGTGACCTCGCTCCCTGGAGCCCCCTGCCTGGCCTTCCCCCACCTCCCTCTGGTGGGACCCCCCTGCCCTGGGCCTTGCTGTCTTTCCTTCATCCCCATCTAACCTGGGAGAGGACTGGTTTGTCTGCAGGGAATTCTCTGAGTGACCCCAGTTAGCCCTGTGCCCACCCAGAGCAGCGACCCAGCCTCTCTGTGCCCTGGGGTCCCCACGAACCCCATCGAGGAGCTGTGTCGCTCCCCACCACCCTGAGCATCTGAACCCCCCCTGAGGAAAAGGGAGCCCTGTGGGGTTGGCCGGGCAGAATGCGGCTGCACTGAGGACTGAGGAGCCAAGCCACGTGCCAGTGGGTGGGAGATGCCTGCCCCAAGACGGGAGCTACACCCCCTCCAAGACAGTAGCCTCCATCCTCCTGAGCCGGGAGGGAATGAAGGACAGGAAGCCGGCGTCCCTGCCCCTTGGCAGAAGCTCCAGCACCAGCAGGGCCCCGGCGTCTCCACGCCAGCCCACGTGGAGCTTTGTGCAGGAGCAGCGGGCCTCCGGCCAGGGCTCAGGGCTCTGAGAGGCAGTCAGGCTCCCCCAGGATGGTGCTTCCTCAGGAGCCTGTTTTGAGACCGCCCTGTCCCCTGATGGTCCTCTGCAGCCCCCAAGCAGAACCTCCTGGGACCTTGAGGCCCGCACAGCCGCACCAGCTCCTCACGGCCCAGTGGGTCATGGACCCGATCTGGACGCGTGTCCCCTTGGGAGCCACTCCTCACTGGCTGCCACAGCCTGCAAGTAATTCTTTGAATCGGGCTATGTCATGTGCTAGAGTACATTAGCTTTTATTTGTGTTACTGTATTGAAAACAGATGAAACATCAGTTGATCCATTGGCCCTTTGGGGTTACAGACAAAATCATCTGAAAGGCCTTTTAAAATACTTTTTAATTAAAACTGCTGTGGCAGTTAAAGATGTGCTGAAGGGGTTTTGTGTAAATCAAAGGAATAACAACAAAGCAACAAAAGAAACCCATGAACAAGTAACCATCAAAATTCACTCATTCAGTACCAAATGCAGAAAACATGGGCTCTGAGGCTGGCCCATCAGGGACGTCCCACGTCTGGTAGCCATTCACTCTGTAACCTGGGAACCCCAGTTTTCTCTCTTGCAGGGCCATTGGGGGCATTCAAAGAGTTAACATCCATCTGAAAGGGAAGAAATGTTTGTATATAACATCAGAGTAGAAGGGATGTAAGGGGCCTGCCCGTGATCATGAGTGTTACCTACTGCTATTTCCAGTAAGATCACTGCAGGTATTATGAGTGCTTAAAAATTACTAAATGTCTGTCCCACAAAAAGTACTGTCTTAACTAATAATGTATTCAGGAAAGTTTTAGGATACAAAATAAAAACACAAAATTAAGTTTTCATTTGTATGCTAACAATGAACAATCCAAAAAGGGAAATAAAGAGAACTATCCAATGACAATATCATCACAAAGGAATAAATACATAGAAATAAACTTAGCCAAGGAGGAAAAAGACTTCTACACTTAAAACTACAAAATGATGCTGAAAGTAAAGACAACCTAAATAAATGGAGCACAGATGTGTTGATTGATCAGAAGAATTAAAATTGTCAAAATGTTAATAATACCCAAAGCAATCTATAGATTAGATGCAGTCTCTATCAAAATCCCTATGGTATTTTTGTGGAAATAGAAAAAATCCATCCTAAAATTCTCTTGGAGTGTCAAGGAACCTCAAATAGCCAAAACAATCTTGAAAAAGAATGAAGCTGGAGGTCTCACACATCCTGATTTCAAAACTTACTACAAATAAATAATAATCAAAATAGTGTAATCCTGGCAAGACAGAAAGACAGACACACAGACCAATGGAGTAGAGAGCCCAGAAATGAACCCTTGTGTACACGGTCAGATAGTCTTGACAAGGCAGCTAAGATGGCTCAGTGGGAAACAATCATTTCTTCAATCCTCCAAAATTTATATAGTGCAAAAAACTGAAGAATGAATGAAGACTGAAGTTGGGTTCTTATACCACATGCAAAAATTAAACTAATCACAGATGTAAATGTTAGACCCCAAACTATAAACTTCTAGTAGAAAACAGAGTGAAGGACATTGCATTTGGCAAGAATTTCCTGGATATGACACCAAAAAGTAAAAACAGATACGTTGGACTTCATAAAATTTAAATTTTCCATCAAAAGATACTACCAACAAAGTAAAAACAACCTGTGGAATGAGAGAAAACATTTGTAAATCATACGCCTACTAAAGAGTTAAGATCCAGAATATATAAAGAATGCCTACGACTCAACAACAACAAAAAACAACTCTATTTAAAAATGGCCAAATGACTTAAGCAGACATTTCTCCAAAGAAGACATACAAATGGTCGACAGACACATGAAAATATGCTCAGTGTCACTAATTATCAGGGAGATCCAAATCAAACCCACAGTGAGATAGCCCCTCACACCTGTTAGGATGGTTACTATAGAAACAGACAAGGACTTCCCTGGTAGTGCAGTGGTTAGGAGTCTGCCTTGCAATGCAGCTTCAATCCCTGGTTGGGAAAACAAGACCCCACATGTTGTTCAGCTGCTAAGTCATGCTGGACTCATGGTGGCCCCATGGACTGCGGTGTGCCAGGCTCCTCCGTCCCCCACTGTTTCCTGGAGTTTGCTCCAACTCTTGTCCACTGAGTAGGTAATGCTATCTAAACACCTCATCTTCTGCTGCCTTCTTCTCTTTTTGCCTTCAGTCTTTCCCAGTAACAGGGTCTTTTTACAATGAGTTGGCTCTTCACGTCGGATAGTTGAAGTATTGTAGCCGTAGTATTGGAGAACCCCATGGACGGTATGAGAAGGCAAAAAGAGCCCACGGTCCAGGAGGCAACTGAGCTTGTGTGCTGCAGCTAGAGAGCCTGGGCACCGCAACTAAGACCCAGTGCAACCAGATAATTAAGACAGACTTTAAATAAACGGAAAACAACACCCCAAATGACAAGTGCGGCGAGAATGTTGAGAAACTGGAATTCTGCACTGTTGGTGGGGTTGTAAAATGGTGCAAATACTGTTGAAAACATAGTGTTATGGTCTCTGGAAAAATTAAACATAGAGCTGTCATATGACTCCTCAGTCGCCCTGCTGGCTACACACCCAGAAGAATGGAAGCAAGGTCTCCGTGTGTCGGTGTGCAGGGTTGTATTGTTCCCTCTTGCTAACATATGAGAGCACCCAAGTGCCTATTGACAGACGTGTGGGTGAGCAAAACATAGTCTATGCATCCAACGGAGTATTATTCAGGAATCCTAACAAGGGAGGGTTTCAAAGACAAACAGAAAAGGGGTCCGAGTTGTGGTTACCAGGGGCGGGAGCTGGATGAATGTGGTCGAAAGGTACAAACTTCCATTTATAAGACAGGTGAGTAGTGTGTTTGCAATGTGTGACATAACTAATATAATCAACACTGCCGTGTGTGATGAACAAACATTGTTGAGCCTAATCCTAGTTCTCATCACAAGGAAGAAATATTTTTTCTTCTTCTCGTATTTTGTGTCTGTATGACAAGACGGATGTTCATGAACTTTACTGTGATGATCACCCCATGGTGTATGTAAGTCAGACTATTACATTGTACACCTCCGACTGACCCAGTGCGGTCTGTCAGTTGTATCTCAACATAACCAGAAAAGATAAAAACAATAAAGAGGATAAAAAATAAATTAAAAGGAAGGAAGTTTGCAATATCCTACAATATGGATAGACTTTGAGAACATTATGTAAGTAAAATTAGCCATCTACAAAAAATCTGGGTGCTGCACAATTCAGCTGGTTTACAGTACAGACCAGTCAGTGCCCAGAGCCAGGGTGCTTGCCAGGGGTGGGGCGGGGAACAGCTGCTGTTTTCTGAGGAAGGTTTCAGTTTTGCCAGATCAACAGCTTCTGGAGATGATTGCACAACAGTGAGAATGCCTGAACTGTGCACTTAGAAACAATGAGGACGTGTTTTTCGTGTTGCACACTTTTCACCACCATGAAAGGGATTGCTGGGCGCCTGCAGTGGGCCCAGGGTACACCCAGTGAAAGTGTGTCCCTGCCTTCAAGGGCCTCCCCCCTGACGAGTGGTGTGGACTGCGGGGCGGCAAGCCTTGCCTGGGGGCACTGCGTGCTCAGAGACGTCAGGGCCTCCCAGTGAGGAGACCCCAGTCTGGGTTTGTGTGGGTCCTAGCTGGGGGGAGCACTACGTGTGTGTTTTGCTGTCAAGGGGGCATTACGCGCAGTTCGGGGTGGGCGGCCATGTGCTGCAGGCCCCGCTTTGGTCTGACACCTGCGTCACATGGCTTTGAATTGAACCCACAGTCTCACACTGCACTGGGCTCATGGGTCAGGAGTGGTCCTGCTTGGATCCCTGCCCTGTGTCCGAAAGGAGGCAGCGCCCGTGAGAACTCAGTCCCCTCAAGGGATGCTGCCCCCGGGGGTGCTAGCCATCCCCCCAGAGGGTGATAGGGCTGAAACCCAGGGTCCAGTCCAGACCCGAAGGTGGCCTTGCGGCTCCTCAGCAAGGGCAGGCTGCCCCTGCAGGTGGAGTGCCTGGGGGTGGCCCCGCTCACACGTGCTGGGTGGTCCAGGGCCTGGTCTGGAGGCCGCGGGAAGGAGTGGGTAGGTGGGACGTTATCATCACTGATGCTGAGTCCTGTGGATACAGCCAGGAGGGCAGGTTCACCTCTGTGCTGGGCGGATGGGATCCCAGGGAAAACCACCACGGTGTGGGCTCCGGCCACGGGGGACTCTAGAACCATGTTTTCCTGAGAGTCACAAGCAGATGGTCACAACCAAGTAGTCATGTGCCTCGGCTCACGTCAGGGCCCCACAACGTGGCCTGGATGTGCCGGGGGCATCTCCCCCACCAGGTGAAAGCCGGAAGCCGCCTGGACATCAGCATGAGCAAGGGCCACGCATGGCCTGTACTGAGCTCCCCTCCTGGCCACTAGGAAGACCCTGTACACCTTGCATATTCTCAGGGAAGCACCAGCAGCCCGTGCTCAGCTGTGACAAAGCAGCAAGAGATTATGCTCAAAATAGATGTCGTTTACGATCTTCCCCTCCGCAGCTACCCTCGGAATTTCTGATGATTTCTTTATACAAGCTGATGCCTATCGCCACTATGGCTGCCCAGGGGCTGCACCTCAGGGAGGTAATGAGCTGGGATAGTCCTTGCCCTTCTCACTGATTACTGCATGTTAAGCTCCAGCATGAGCGGAGCCGGCATTTCCCATAGCCTTTACATCTCCTGAAGTGTGTGCCACGCATGTAATGATGGAGCATGCTAATTTACACGGCACCACGGGGCTGCCAAGGGGAAGTTTTGCCCTGTTCAGGGACCCCGGGGAACCAGGAGGGACATGAAGTGGGTCAGGAGACCCCAGGAGAAGCAGACAGCAGTCCATGGGGCCATCTAATCTCAGGAGAGGTGGTCTGAAACCCCTGAGGTGGGGTGTTTTCAGGAGGGAGGCTGGTGTGTCTAAAACAGGAGACCAGACCCACGGCTTTGCAGCTGCTCTAAGCTGAACATGTTCTCTGTTCTTGGCAGAGCTTTAGGCCTGCAGGGCTCCTTCCAACGCCATGGACACAGCAGACAAGGCCTTTCCTTAGAATATTTGTCTCAAGTGTTCTGTCTCCACGCCTGCCTACTTGCTCACAGAGAAGGGGCTGCAAAGAGGATAAGGAATCCGTGTTCTCAGGGTTGCTGCTTGGAGCCCCTGGAAGGAAATTCTAGGGCGTTCAGACTAGAGATTCAGGGATGCTTATGTGGTATCCATGGTAATTCCTTGGACCACACTGGCCCCCATCATGAAGTGTGATGTGCTGGCTGTTGATACTCTTATCTCTTTGAAATGTTGAGGGCTGCATTAGCTGAGTCAGGTAGACTTCAGGAGAAAAGTCACAGCTGGAGAGAGTCACAGGAAGACAGTGACGGAGCCCCTGGGTGGGAATTGGCGGTGACTGGGACTGGGGCTGGTGAAACTGGCCCCACATAGCCCCCCGGGTATTGTTTTGATTGTTGAACTTGTAATAAATGCATAATGGGCTTCCCTGTTAGCTCAGCTGATAAAGAATCTGCCTGTAATGCAGGAGACCCCGGTTCCATTCCCGAGTTGGGAAGATCCCCTGGAGAAGGGAAAGGCTCCCCACTGCAGTATTCTCGGCTTCCTTTGTGGCTCAGCTGGTAAAGAATCTGCCTACAATGCGGGAGGCCTGGGCTGGGAAGATCCCCTGGAGAAGGGAAATGCTACCCATTCCAGTATTCTGGCTTGGAGAATTGCACGGACTGTACAGTCCATGGGGTCACAAAGAGTTGGTCACAACTGAGCAACTTTCACTTTCTTTCAAAGGTTTTTAAAATTAAATCTGTTAATGCATTTAATTAAAACCATAAGAAAAATTTACTTTAAACTGGATTAATGAGCCACTTTCTTTTAGACTAAAATACAGCAGATTGGGGAAATTTTGAATGAATTCTTAAAATATCTGTTAAATCACAGTTTAGTATCTTAAGGATTAGAAACAGTTGTAATAGACGGTACCAATTTTTCATTGATATCCCCCAAATTTCTAAAAGTAAAAATTTTTTTGGTATCAAATATATTTCTCCTCCTTGTAATCTGTGATTTAGGTCCAAAAACCTTTAGGAACTAAAGTCCGGTGCTGTAAAGAACAACACTGCACAGGAACCTGGAATGTTAGGTCCATGAATCAAGGTAAATTGAAAGTGGTCAAACAGGAGGGGGCAAGAGTGAACATCAACATTTTAAGAATCAGTGAACAAAAATGGATCAGAATGGGTGAAATTAATTCAGATGACTAATCTACTACTGTGGGCAAGAATCCCTTAGAAAAATGGAGTAGCCCTCATAGGCAACAAAAGAATCTGAAATGCAGTAGCTGGGTGCAGTCTCAAAAATGACAGTATGCTCTGTGTTCAGTCCCCAAGGCACATCATTCAGTATCACAGTAATTGAAGTCTATGCCACAACTAATGCCAAAGAAGCTGAAGTTGAATGGTTCTATGAAGACCTACAAGACCTTCCAGAACTAACACCAAAAAAGGTATCCTTTTCATCATAGAGGACTGGAATGCAAAAATAGGAAGTCAAGAAACACCTGGAGTAACAGACAAATTTGGTTTGGAGTACAAAATGAAGCAGGGCAAAGGCTAACAGAGTTTTGTCAAGAGAACACACTGGTCAGAGCAAACACCCTCTTCCAACAACACAAGAGAAGACTCTACACATAGACATCACCAAAAATACCAAAATAGATTGATTATACTCTTTGCAGCTGAAGATGGAGACGCTCTATACAGTCAGCAAAAACAAGGCTGGGAGCTGACTGTGGCTCAGATCATGAACTCCTTATTGCCAAATACAGCTTAAACTGAAGAAAGTAGGAAAAACCACTAGACCTTTCAGGTATGACCTAAATCAAATCCCTCATGATTATACCGTGGAAGTGAGAAATAGATTTAAGGGACTAGATCTGATAGACAGAGTGCCTGAAGAACTATGGATGGAGGCTCGTGACATTGTACAGGAGGCAGAGATCAAGACCATCCTCAAGAAAAAGAAATGCAAAAAGGCAAAACTGTTATCTGGGGAGGCCTTACAAATAGCTGAGAAAAGAAGAGAAGCAAAAGGCAAAGGAGAAAAGGAAAGATCTAGCCATCTGAAGGCAGAGTTCCAATTAATAGCAAGGAGAGATAAGAAAGCCTTCCTCAGTGGTCAATGCAAAGAAATAGAGGAAAATAATAGAATGGGAAGGACTAGAGATCTCTTCAAGAAAATTAGAGATACTACAGGAACATTTCATGCAAAGATGGACATGATAAAAGACAAAAATGGTATGGACCTAACAGAAACAGAAGATACCAAGAAGAGGTAGTGATAATGCACAGAACTGTGCAAAAAAGATCTTCATGACCAAGATAACCACGATGGTGTGATCACTCACCTAGAACCAGACATCCTGGAATGCAAAGTCAAGTGGGTCTTAGGAAGCATCACTACAAACCACACTAGTGGAGGTGATGGAATTCCAGATGAACTATTTCAAATCCTGAAAGATGAGGCTGTGAAAGGGCTGCACTCAATATGCCAGCAAATTTGGAAAACTCAGCATTGGCCACAGGACTGGAAAAGATCAGTTTTCCTTCCAACCCCAAAGAAAGGCAGTGCCAAAGAATGTTCAAACTATGGCACAATTGCACTCATCTCACACACTAGCAAAGTGATGCTCAAAATTCTTGAAGCTAGGCTTCAGCAGTACTTGAACCATTAACTTCCAGATGTTCAAGCTGGATTTAGAAAAGGCAGAGGAACCAGAGATCAAATTGCCAATATCCACTGGATCATAGAAAAAGCAAGAGAGTTCCAGAAAAACATCTACTTCTGCTTCATTGACTATGCTAAAGCCTTTGACTCTGTGGATCACAAGAAACTATGGAAAATTCTCCAAGAGATGGGAATACTAGGTCACCTTACCTGCCTCTTGAGAAATCTGTATGCAGGTCAGGAAGCAACAGTTAGAACCGGACATGAAACAACAGACTGCTTCCAAATTAGGAAAGGAGTATATCAAGCCAGTATATTGTCACCTTGCTTATTTAACTTACGTGCAGAGTACATCATGAGAAATGCTGGGCTGGATGAAGCACAAGCTGGAATCAAGATTTCCAGGAGAAATATTGATAACCTCAGATATGCAGATGACACCACTCTTATGGCAGAAAGCAAAGTGGAACTGAAGAAACTCATGATGAAAGTGAAAGAGGAGAGTGAAGATGCTGGCTTAAAACTCAACATTCGGAAAACTAAGATCATGGCATCTGTTTCCATCACTTCATGGCAAATAGATGGGAAACAATGGAAACAGTGAAAGACTTTATTTTCTTGGTCTCCAAAATCACTGCAGATGGTGACTACAACCATGAAATTAAAGATGTTTGCTCCTTGGAAGAAAAGCTATGACAAACCTAGGCAGCATTTTAAAAAGCAGAGACATTACTTTGCTGACAAAGGTCCATCTAGTCAAAGCTATGGTTTTTCCAGTAGTCATGTATGGATGTGAGAGTTGGACCATAAAGAAAGTTGAGCACTGAAGAACTTCTGCTTTTGAAGTGTAGTTTTGGAGAAGACTCTTGAGAGTCCCTTGAACTGCAGGGAGATCCAACCAGTCCATCCTAAAGGAAATCAGTCCTGAATATTCATTGGAAGGACTGATGCTGAAGCTGAAGCTCCAGTACTTTGGCCCCCTGAAGTATAGCACTGACTCCTTGGAAAAGACCCTGATGCCGGGAAAGATTGAATGCGGGAGGAGAGGGGGACGACAGAGGATGAGATGGTTGGATGGCATCATGGACTCAATGGACATGAGTTTGAACTGCTCTGAGAGCTGGGGATGGACAGGGAGGCCTGGAGTGCTGCAGTCCATGGGGTCACAAAGAGTCGGACATGACTGAGACTGAAGTGAGGTACAGAAATGGCCATATTCATAGCAACCAGGCTATAAATTTCATAAGAATAAGAACCTTACTCAAGTCATTCTTACTCAGAGATGTAGCCCCAGTTCCCAAAACAGTGCTTCATACCTAGTATTTACTCAGTGGGGCATTATTAAATGAGTAAGTATAACCCACCCTGCACACACCCACACTCGCAGTGTGACTTGCCTCTTAACACCTGGGAGGTTCGCAGAGTGAATACAATCTGTCCAATATCTATTCTGTCAACTTTTATAAATATATGTGGCTCTTTGACTTCACTCTGAAATTTATTCTGAATGAAATGTAACTATCAAGGCATTCAAGATTTACCACCAGTCAGAAGGCACAGCCTGCACTGGTGTACATACAGCCTCTACCCCAGGGAAGGCCTGGAAGGACGCACACCTCCGTGCTGGGGCAGGTTGGGCGGAGTCCTCCTCTACTTCTGCAGGTTCACATCTCCTAATTGTGCAGCAGTGTGTACACCCCGCCTCGACTGTATTTGGTGAAGAAGAAGCACCAGGCGTCAGGGGTCAGCAGGCCACCCCAAGTCCCTAAGCCGCCTGGCCCAGGTCCACGACAGGAGAGGGAGTCTGTCCTCAAGCTCAGAGGCCAGGCTTCAGCCCGCAGAGGGGTCACTGGAGGCTCTGGGGAGGCTGGACACACCTCTCTGGGCGTGGCCTCTCCCTGGGGAGAGGGTCCCAGGGTCCCCCAGGGTCTCTGTAGACAGCTCCCCGTCAGGACTCACAGTCTTGGCTCCATCCCTTTACAGCTCTGAACCCAGGGACAGCCCCTCCTGGTCCACTGTGTCCTCCCCCCAACTCGATTAACTAGGCCAGGGTGGGGGTGGGGGTCGGGGCGGGAGGAGTGGGGGAGGGAGGGAGGAAGGGGGAGAGGAAGGAGGAGGGATGAAGGGGGAGGAAGGAGGAGGAAGGAAAGGGGGAGAGAGGAGGAGGAAGGAAAGGGGGAGGGAGGAAGAAGGAGGGGAGAGAGGAAGGGGGAGGGAGGAAGAGGGAGGGGAGAGAGGAAGGGGGAGGGAGGAAGGGAGAGGGAGGAGGAGAGAGGAAGAGGGGAGGGGAAGAGAAAAGGGGAGGGAGGAAAGGGGAGGAAGGGGAAGGAAGGGGGAGGGGAGAGAGGAAGGGGGAGGGAGGAAAGGAGAGGGACTGGGGCCGGACTGAGGGGCTGGGAGGCTGCTGCTTCTGAGCTTCCCCCACAGCCAGTGGTCCCTCCTCCACTCCCCCTGCACACATTGCGAGGAGGATCTGAGAGCAACAGGTGACCTCAGGTGCCAGGTGAACACAGGAGGAGAAGTAGGGTAAAGGCCCCTCAGGAGAGGACCACTTCTAGAAAGAACCACATGTGATGCCTGTGTATAAACTAGGGTCTTGGCTGAAAGCTAAGTCACTTGAGAGACTTACGGCAAACACGAGCACGTGGAGTCCTGGCTGAGTGTGGACAAGGCCTCCTGAGTCTGTGTTTGGGCACTGGTCCTGACCAGCTGTGTGACCTGGGCCGGCCAGTGAGTTTCTCTAGGTGTCAGCTTTCTCAGCACACCAGGCCTCCCTGTCCATCACCAACTCCTGGAGTTTACCCAAACTCATGTCCATTGAGTTGGTGATGCCATCCAACCATTCCATCCTCTGTCGTCCCCTTCTCCTCTTGCCTTCAATCTTTCCCAGCATCAGGGTCTTCTCAAATGAGTCAGTCCTTTGCCTCAGGTGGCCAAAGTATTGGAGTTTCAGCTTCAGCATCAGTCTTTCCAATGAATATTCAGGACTGATCTCCTTTAGGATGGACTGGTTGGATATCCTTGCAGTCCAAGGGACTCTCAAGAGTCTTCTCCAAAACCACAGTTCAAAAGCAGCAATTCTTTGGTGCTCAGCTTTCTTTGTAGTCCAACTCTCACATCCATACATGACTACTGGAAAAACCACAGCCTTGACTAGATGGACCTTTGTTGGCAAAGTAATGTGTCTGCTTTTTAATATGCTGCCTAAGTTTGTCATAACTTTTCTTCCACGGAGAAAGCATGTTATAATTTCATGGTTGTAGTCACCATCTGCGATGATTTTGGAGTCCAGAAAAATAAAAGTCTTTCACTGTTTCCATTGTTTCCTCATCTATTTGCCATGAAGTGATGGAAACAGATGCCATGATCTTATTTTTCTGAATGTTGAGTTTTAAGGCAACTTTTTCACTCTCCTCTTTCACTTTCATCAAGAGGCTCTTTAGTTCTTTGCTTTCTCCTGTAAGAGTGGTGTTGTCTGCATATCTGAGGTTGTTGATATTTCTCCTGGCAATCTTGATGAGCTTCTCCAAAGCACCAAGGCCCCGGGGCTCCCGGGTGAACATGGCACCTGTGTGGCCACAGGAGGCAGGAGTTCCTGCCCTCCCTCTGGGCTCCCCTTGGAGCACACCTGCACCCCACTGAGCCCAAGTCCTGAGTCTCAAACTGCCTGGGCTTTGGGGGTCCTTGCCTGTGGCCTGTTGCCGTCTCCCACCTGAGTACTTGGTCCCCTGTCTCCACAGACTCCTGCCGGTACTTCAAGGCTCTGCTGGTGTCCTCTGCACAAAGGTCTTGTCCACCCCAGTCCCAAACCAAATCCTCCCTCCTGTGCACCCAGAGTAATGGTTGCCCTCCACCTCACCACACTCAGTGCAGCTGAAGTGAGCTACTTGGCGTGTGGTTATTTGTTCTCTGTTCAGCTTCCTCTAGACAGTAGTCCCCACAGGGCAGGACCCCAAGTAGGGCTCCATGCTGGCCTCAGCAGGTCCCAGAAGCCTTGTGTGGTGTCAAAGGCCAGACTCAGCGAGACAGAAAGGGGGCTTCCAGGGTCTGGGGCTGAGGGGCGTGTGCTGTCCAGCCTGGGTGGGACAAGGGGAGGGGCACTTACAGCTGTCCTGTCCAGCCCTGCAGCCGCATCCACAAGGACCCCGTCCAACCCTCCCAACCTGCTGTCTTCGCTTAGACCACACCGAACACACGTCCTATGCCAGGGGGGCGTGGAGGACTGGGACGAGCAGGAACGTGCACGGGCCACGGGATTTCCTCCGGGCCTCAAGGTCCGCAGACAGAGCTCGTTGTTTCCCAGGGGGCTCGCAGGTGATTTCCAGGGGCCAGTTCTCCACCTCGCACTGGCCTCAGCTCCTCCCAGGTCTGCCCTGCGCATCAGGTCCTCTTCCTGAGGCCCCACTGCTCTTGGTCAAAGTCCAGGCCTGGGCTGTGCGCCTCCTCAGGGCTTGACGCAGACGCCTGACCTACGGTGAGTGAAGGCCTCTCTGTCTCAGTAACTCCGACCACACTTCCAGTATTTTCACGGTGCTGCTCATTGGTGACAGCAGCCAGCCCAGAATGGAGCTGGGCCGATCCCTCCCC
>ML663576.1:1235762-1247491 GCA_007570785.1 Antilocapra americana
CTCCCACCACGCCCTCCACGCCCACCACGTCCACCACCTCCCACCACACCCACCACGCCCACCACGCCCACCACATCCACCACCTCCCACCACGCCCACCACGCCCACCACCTCCTCCACGCCCACCACCGCCCACCACATCCCACCATGTCCACCATGCCCACCACATTCACCATGTCTCACCATATCCATGAGGCTGGACTAATCCTCTGCATACAGTGAGGACCCCATGGCTTGGGGATGGCTGGGGGTCCATGTGACCCCAGAGCCCGAGGCCTGCACCACCGAGGCCACCGCCTTCCCCAGACTCCCCGCTGAGACTTCAGAGGAGAACGAGTGGGCTGAGGAGATGGAGCCCCACATGGAAGGTGGGTTCAGAGTTTGAGGTCCTCCCTCTTCCTGGCTCCGTATCATTGACACAAGCGTGGATGTGCATGTGGCCGTCTATGCATCTGCCCACCGGCCTGTAGTATCCCCACTCTCCCACGTACACAGCACACACTGGTGGAGCATGACCATGAGCAGGTCTGGCCCTGGAACATGGGGGAAATTCTCCACCTCCTCGTGGTGGGGGGTGGGAGGGTGCGGCCAGCCTGCTCTGATCCGTCAGAACCGGGCACCGCAGACCCCAGAGAAAGGAGATCGGTGGGGGTTGGGGGGTGCTGCTGGCTCAGATGGCAACTGGGACGTGACCCGAAGGACGACCAGCCCCTCCAGGTGATTGGAAGGCTCAGGAGTAAGAGAACACAGCCGCGGTCTAGCTGTAGGTGCTGCCGCCTCCGCGCCCGCCTTTGGCTCCGCTGGACCCCCTCCCCGCCACCGTCTCCCCGCGGGCTCCAAGCACCAGCGTGGCTGCAGGAGGACTGGGTGGCTGAGCCCGAGGAAAGTGCAGGTGCCGGTTTGGAAGCTGCAAGTCTGGCCGCTATGCCGGCATCTTCCCAGGAGCTGCCGCGTGCAAGAGTACAGGATGGCAGGGCAGGCCGGGAGGGCATGCCGGGAGGCTGCAGACAGCCCGAGGCTGGTGTCGGGGAAAGGCAGGGATGGCGGGGCCTCGTCGCACCTGCAGGAGGAGCGCCTGTGACGTCCAGGGCTTCTCTTCCCTCTTTTTTCACAAAAGAACACATCAGAGTTCGATCGCTCGAGCTGTCCTTCTACGAACATTACCGGTTTACAGAGGTCCTCCGAGCATGAACGCCTAGGTTCACCAGGAGGCCCCTGTGAGAGAGCAAGGCTCCTGTTGGGTATGTTTATGACGCTTTAAAGCTGGGTGGTGGCAGGGGCTAGTAAGTGCTGACCAGCAAAGCACGGGCTAGACCCTCGAGTGACTGTTCTGTGTCCATGTAAACTTCCCAGCTCTCGCCCAGCGACGGCCACTGTCAGCTGCCTGACTTGCACAGATTTCTGAGCCTCATTCTTCAGCTGCATGATGGTAATAAAAGTAGCAGTGACCCCCTCTCCACCAAGGCAGCCAGGGGCAGCCAGAGCAGAGCCTCCTTGGCCAGACCCCGGCCCTCCTCTGAGGCTCCACTTTCGGGAACTTGCTTGTTCTGTGATGTGGCAACAGCCTCCAAGCACACAGCCTGGACGCCCAGTAAATATTTACAGAGCGGCTGAGAGGCACTCGCTTGAGTGCAGCTGGACTGCTGGAGATGAGTGGGGGGTCCGCCAGCCGGGAGGACACCCTCCCGACAGGCGGGGCTGGGCCCCTGGGCTCTGCATGCAGAGTGCTGGGCGTCCTGCTCATTCTCTGCAGAGCAACTGGTCAGCTGAAAGGAAGGCCGCCCCTCTGGCAATTCCTCTGTGGTGAGATGCCCAAAACCCTGGGCCTCCCCCAGCTTCCTGCTAACTGGGTCACCCCCCACCATGGGCCCAGCTGGCTGACACTAGGTCTGCAGGTCTGCATCCTTGTCCAGAGGGGCGGGTGCCACTTCCACACGGTGCCCAACGGCTGCCCTGGGCGCTACACCCAGAGTTGGAGGAGTGAGACCCAGCCCCTCGTGGGAGGAGGCAGATCTCATGTCCCTCTGTGATGCTCTGCATGTAGAGGCGTGACTTTGGGGTCTGTGGCACGGCCACGTGTGCATAGCACCCAAAAGCGCTTGGCCCAGTGGAGTGAGTCCAAAGGCACAGAGTGCTGGTCATCACGGCAGACGGTGGTGACCCATGTCCCTGGCTGTCCAGCAGGAAGGCCTCCAGGCCCCACAGGGGAGGACAGAGACAGGGCCCTGTGAACTGGGCATCCTCAGAGGGCCACACCCAGCATCCAAGACCCAAAGGGACAAAGGAGGGCGTCTGGGGCTCTACCACACCCTGGGGCACGGTTCAGGGCATCCGGTGCCCGTGGGAGAGCCGGCACTTGGAGAGGGAGGCAGAACACACTGGTGCTGACGCAGCAGTGCCTGTGGGCAGGAAGCGGCAGTTGGGGCCAGATTCTCAAGGCCTTTGGGGTCAGAGGTCCCAGAGGAGTGAGTGCCGTCACTTGGGGGCTGTCCGTCCCCGCCCCAGTGGGCACAGATAAGGGCCCAATGTCCCCTGGCCTGCAGGCGGGCATCAGGGAGGAAGCATCTTGCCCAGTTGGTGGCCAAGGAAGGGGAGGGACCAGAAGCAGGAGGGACTGCAAGGTGAGGAAGGACCCAGAAATGAGTACTCTTCACCAGGCCTGGGCCCACAAGTGCCCACGCCCACCCTGGAGGGAGGAATGGGCAGGACAAGCCAGGCGGGGATGAGGCAGTTTCCAGGCCCGCCCTCGAGGGCTGGTCCCTGTCCTCTGCTCCAGGTTCAGAGCAAGTGCCCGGGAAGAAGAGGGAGAAACCAGCTCGCCATCCAATGCCTGGCCTCTTCAGGAAGCGCCACTCCACCAGCCGAGGCGCCGGTCACGCCCTCCCACTGACCTCTGGACAGCCTCTCCCTGCTGGCGGTGGTTGCCTGGAGGGGCAGGGGATCAGGCAGGGCCATGGTCCAGGCTTGGGCAGCAGGTGGCTTCAGAGATGTCGCCTGGGTCCCACCCTCTCCCGTCGTGCTTTCTCCGGTTTTACTGGAAACTGGAGCTCTGACACCCAGTCTGACCCCCAAGGCTCGCCCTGGTCCACAGTGAGGCAACTCGCCCTCTCCCAGGCATGTCCTAGAGGCGAGCAGGGGGTGGCGGAGGAGAGGCCAGGAGGGCAGGAGCCAGCCCTCCCAGCAAGGAGGCGCTGAGGAGCAGACTGTGATCAGCACCACTGGGAGAAGCGGGAAGAGTCCCTGAGGCATGCAGGTGCAGCGTGAGCCAAGCCAGACCAGGGTAACCCCGACCCCACCACACTGTCATCATCATGAGTGTGCTTGTGGTTTTGCTCCCCTCTCCCTGATTGGGCTTCCCTGGGCGCTCAGCTGGTTAAGAATCCATCTGCAATGAGGGAGACCTGGGTTCAATCCCTGGGTTGGGAAGATCCCCTGGAGAAGGAAAAGGGCACCCACTCCAGTACTCAGGCCTGGAGAATTCCATGGACTGGATAGTCCCTGGGGTCACAGAGAGTCAGACACTACTGAGCGACTTTCATCATCCCCGATGGGCTTTAGCAAATCCTGGGTAAGAACCTAGAATTTGGGGTAAAAGCATGCACAGTATAGCCAGTCATCAAGTGACAAAACCTGTCAGCGATCTTAACCAACACCTCCCCTCAGGTTTGAAGCCCTGGTGAACACCAATGCCTGAATAGCAGGGCTGGGTTCACTCACAGAGACAAGCCCGCTCTCCCTCCCAGAGCGCATCTGTGCTTTAGTGAATCTTGCTGTGAGCTTCAATCTGAAGTGTCACGGGCAGTTCCTTGCTTACAGTCACAAGGGCCGAGCTGACTGGTCTGGACTGGTCTGTAGACCTCCTCGTCTGATACTCTGACACAGTGCACACTGGCCTGGGACACAGTTTGGTTCTGTGACTTGGATGTTGAGAGGTAATGTGTAGCCTCACGGCCCCATAAGGCTTTCGGCTGCTGCGCGGTGGCTCCCCCGCCTTCATCTCCTGTGTCTCTCATGCCCGTGCTCCCTGTTAACTTGAGCACGAAAGGGATGCCAGCCTTCCGAGGCCCAAGTGCTGCCCTCCAGAATGTCACACTCACTGCTCTACCCCTGGTTCTCCCTTCTGACCTCGCTTCCTCCGTCGCTGCTGATAGCACCAGCAGACAAATGAGCCTCTGGACTCTGTTAAAGGCATACACCTCCCTTGTGAAGCCAGGCTCTTTGGCAGGACCCCTTGAATGAGGTGATTAAAAATCTTTCTGACATTGTATGCTGGGACCTCCAAATTCTTTCATCAGTGGCTGCAACCTAGTTCAGTTATAGGATTTGGGCAAACATGTTTTCCATTTCCTTTCTGGGGCTCTCTCTCTCTCTCTATGAATATCTGAAGGGGTTCCTTCTGTTGCTAAATCAAGTTGGTGACCATTCAAGACATGTTTTCCTCTGACCCATGAGGGCTCCTGACAGATGCATGTTCCCTGTTGGCAGGGCCCAGCTGACAGGAAATAACCCTTTCGGGTCCCTACCTGGACTCCCTCACCTTTTCCTTGTCATCACTGTCCCTCCACAGCCTCCAAGGGCCAGTGTGCAGGGGACCATCAGGAGGTGGCCTCTGCCACGCTGCTCTCCATGTGGGAACCGAGGCCAAAAGGAGGCACTGGGAACAAGAGGACAACTAGACATCATGAGGTTAGGGGCCAGAGCGTCACAAGTCCTCCCCCAAGAGAGGGGCCAGCTGTACTGCTGACACAACCGCTGGCTCTCTGGGTGAATCCAGGAAGAAAGGGCCAGGTGTACTGGTCACACAACCGCTGGCTCTCTGGGTGAATCCAGGAGAAGGGCCAGAGGTACTGGTCACACAACCGCTGGCTCTCTGGGTGAATCCAGGAGAAGGGCCAGAGGTACTGGTCACACAACTGCTGGCTCTCTGGGTGAATCCAGGAGAAGGGCCAGGTGTACTGCTGACACAACCGTTGGCTCTCTGGGTGAAGCTTGGAAGGAAAGGATGGCCTTTCTCAGTCCTCAGGAGGAGGATGCTGATGGTCAGTAACATCAGAGGCTGGGACTGCCTGGACCCCAGTGTTGAGTTCTTCCTTCTCGGTTGGTACCCACAGCTCTGGCTTCCTGCCACCTGGCACCCCCTAGGATGCATCCTCAAGGACGTGTTGGGCTTTGATCTTGAGACCTTAAAGCAGAGGGAGCGATCTTTTTCTGTAACTCCACCTGGCCCCTACGTGAATTGGGAAGGCCAGGAGGAAAGCCCCTCAGGGGTAGCATCAACTACGACACATTCCTTCAGTTGGGCTGTCCCATAAGAGGCAGGGGATGGAGTGAAATCACCTACATGCAGGCCTTTTATGGCCCTCGGAGACAGACAGAACCCTGTAAGGTCTGTAAGACAGACCCTGCAGTGTCAGCTCTGGTGGGACCTATCTCACCTGCTCGCTGGGGGAGCTGACTGAGATGGAGAAAGGGGAGAGGCCCCCTAAAGAATCCCTTCTGCCACCAGATTATCCTCTTTCCAGCACCTCTGGCTGCTCCTCTGCCTCCTCACTTAGGAGAGCCAGATCCTGGACAGAGTCCTTGAGATCATGCCCCCTAGTGCAGGCCCCAGCAGAATGCAAACCCAACTTATTCAAGGCCTTCAACCTTGCCACAGTGAAGAGAAGGTCGCTCAGTCATGTCTGACTCTTTTGACCCCGTGGACTGTATCCCACTGTAGCCCACCAGGCTCCTCTGTCCATGGGATTCTCCAGGGAAGAATACTGGAGTGGGCTGTCCTTCCCTTCTCCAGAGGATCTTCCTGATCCAGGGATCAAACCAAGTCTCTCGCACTGAGGGGGATTCTTTACCATCTGAACCACCAGGGAAGCCTTTGACCTTGCTAGAGGTGAAGCAAATCAAACATGCCAACCTCAGCTTGGATTTTTTTAAGGGAAGGACTATTTTGAAGGGTAAGCTCCTCACCCAGTCTGCTCCCGACACCCAGAGAAAGCGCCAGCAACTCACACTACGTCCAACATCTTCTTGGAGGAGCTCTTGGCAGCAACCACACCACCATTTGTAACTGAGACCAGGAGGGAGAGGAGGCCGAGGCTCAGAGGGGGGGAAGTAGGAAGAGACGCGGGCGGCCCGACTCTCAGCAGCCTGCAAGGACAGAGCCCGTCTGTGGGGGCCCAGGCCCACTCTGGAGGCAGGCCTTAGGTCTGGTTTTCAAGAAGCCTACTAGGTGAAGGGATGTGCCAACAGAGAAAAGCTCCCCCAGACACTCTGCCCTGAATGCAGGAAAAAGGGTCCCTGGGGAGCTGCCTGCCCCGGTCAAAGGACACAGAGGCCAGGGACAGCCCCTCTGTTCCAGGTCCCCCTCCCCTTTGAAATCAACATCACTGGGCTAGAGCCAAGGGCTAACCTGCCACGTGAGGGTATCTTTCCTATCTGACTTCTGGGCCACCTACTCTGTCCTGACCTTCTCTTGACCCCGACTGCTGCCACATTACTGATGTCTCCAGTAATTCCTTCAAATTTATCTACTGTTAAAGTATGTATTATAAAGTTTATTAAGACATGACCATTAATAAGAATCATGTGAGTTCCTCATTTAGCAAGTAATATATATTTTCTTTGCATTCAATTAATAGTGTAAAAAAAAAACCCTATGATATATCAACACATTTAAGATAAATTATTGGGCTGTATTGAGGGACTGGACATGTATTAAAATATGGAATTGCTTTCATGTATTATGCCCTCAAACTATGATTCAAAGTTTAGACCTTTCTTCCCTGTGGTTGCATCTTGTCCGCAAATGACACAGCTGACTGGGGCAGCTCTTCCTTGTGGATAGCACGCTGCTGGCGTGAGGACCTGTGCTGACCCCGAGTGGAGGGCGCAGTCAGCCATGGGGGTCCTCGCCTTCGCCCTCTGTCCCCTCCAACTCTCACGGTGCCCAACACACTTGCTGTCCAGGGATTTTGGTGAATGGAAGCCCCTCGCGATCGCCCTGAAGTTCATTTCCAGAATTGCTACCATTTTAAAATGTCTGTCAGCTGTTCTTATGCTTGCTAAATAACCACGGTCAATTTAAGTCAAATAATATATGACTGGGAGTCCCTGGAGGTCCAGGGGCTGAGAACCCACCTGCCAATGCCGAACACTGGCTCAGTTTCTGGTCCAGGAAGGTTCTGCACGCTGTCGAGCAGCTAAGCCCATGGGCTGCAGCTACTGAAGCCAGCGAGCCCGGAGCCCACGCTCGGCAACGGGAGAAGCCGCTGCACAGAGCGGCCGGTGTGCCTCAACTGAGGAGTGACCTCTGCCACCAGAGAGAGCCCCCACACAGCCGCGAAGACCCAGTGCAGCCCAGAGCACTTCAGCAGATTTTAAGAATCTATAAGCTTGTTGTGTAAACTCTCTGAAACTGATAAAGGGGACGGTGCCCCTATAAAGCCTGGTGGTCCCCGGAATGAAGAACTCTAAAGAAGCCAACCCGCACACTCACTACCCCCAAGAACATCTGCACTTGGGGAAGGCTCTCAAACTGGCCTCTTCAGAAAGGAAACCATATTTTTAAATGATTCTTTCTTGACTTTTACTTGGAGAGTGAAACTGGCGCCTCCACGTCCTTCAGCACCTTGAGCCCCTGAGCAGAATCTCCAGTGGGCTCTGGCTCTCCTCGGGGTTCACACACATCCCGCTTTGAGCGCGGTTGGAGCCCAGCCCCAGCGTGGAAGCGTGGGTGCCACGAGAGTGCAGGGGCCCTGCCTGGCCAGCTCTCCACCCGCGGCCTTCCTGGCAGAATTCCACGCCTCCTGCGCCCTGGGCCTGTCCTCTCAGCTCCTCCCTCCCGCTGGCCTTGACAAGGATCGATCATCGCCTTCAGCTCCTCTGGGCCAGACCCTTGACCTTCCCCACCTGCCGAGGGGGCCTTCCTGGGGGATGCGTCTGTGGGCTGAGCTGCTCCCCTCCACTCCCGACCCGTCCAGATCCTGGTGGAGGTGTCATTCCAGTGCTGTGATTTGTTCTCACCGACCCTCGAAGATTTCCATCTCCTAACTTTTCAGCGAATGAGACATATGGAAAGTCTTATTTATCTCAGCCAAATATTTCAATTAAAACGTTCCATTCCAAAAACATGACCCAGAGTTTGGCACCATCGTGGAGGCATAGAACAGCTGGCTCTCCTTGAGAACCACCAAGAAGCTGCTTCCTGCCACTTTGTCACTGTTAGGAGGTGACAAATGAGCCCAGGCTGTCCCTGTGTGAACTAAGCAAGGCTCCGTGGGGAGGGGCGGCCAGCAGGGCGCTCCCCACACTGGCCCCCGAGGGGCATCCTCCTGCCACAAGAGCCCAGGCTCCCCAAGCTGGTGCTGCTGGGAGCTGCCCAGGTCAGGCACCTGCCCAGCCCAGGATGGGAAGGCAAGGGTCTACTGTCGGCCTGGAAGCCTCTGTGGAAGGGAGAGGATCTCAGTGTCCAGGAGAAAGGAATCAGCAGGGTCCCTCGTGGTGCTGTCTTGGGACGGGCGGGGGCCGCTGCCTCAGGCCGAGGCGATGCCCAGTGCTCCTGATGTGCACACAGGGAGTGCTGGGGCGGCAGGCAGTAGTCACCTGTGATGTGCGCGAGGCACAGTGCCGGGCTGGGGAGAGCAAGCTTCATAGAAGCAGGAAAAGCACCTTCCCCGGGCTGGCAGGGGCCGGTGTCAGGGGTCCGTGAGTCAGGGGGCCAGGGGCTTTCAGAGAGGACAGGGCCCTGGAGGTAAGGGATCCTGCCCCCGGAAGATGGCTGATGGGTGCAAGGACCCCGGAAGGCTCCCCCCACCCAGCACCCCCAACCCCGAGCACATAGGGGTGGGAGCATCGCTCATCTCCCACTTCATGGACATCCAGTCATCACAGCCCAGAAAGATGCATGCAAATCATTACCTTTACATGTCACATTTCAATTCTTCAGTGAATTTTCTCCAAGTGTAATGGCACATTTCATAAGACAGGGATCTGCTGCCTTGAATCACCTTGAGAAAGTTATGGAAATAGGGCCGTTCTATGGGCTCTGAGGGGAGGTTCGGGGAAGGCCTGGAACCTGCCTGGAAAGTTCCCCCATCTTCCCTGGTTGGACCGACAACCAAGAGGTGGACCAGACGGAAACACTCACACTTACGTTCCTAACTTTGGCCTTTGATGCATCAGGTTAGCCTTCAATAGGTGCCATGAGTTACTTCCTGTCGCCTCCCAAGACGGGGTGAGGGGGTGTGCCCATTTCCTTCTGTTTCCAATTGACGGGCAAAGGATTTTGAATGACGTCAGGCACTTTGTTTTTCTAACTTTTTCTGTTGAACTAACTTCAGAATCACAGAGCACTTCCTGGGTGTGAGCAGCTTCCCTGACCAGAGGCAGCCCTAGGGTCAGGAGAAAAGCCCCTGGAGCCTCACTGTCCACTGAAGCCCCCAGCACACCCCCAGCCCCCACCACACCTGCCCTGAGGCCTCACTGTCCACTGAATCCCCCAGCCCCCCCAGCGCCTGCCCTGATGCCTCACTGTCCACTGAAGCCCCCAGCATACCCCCAGCCCCCACCATGCCTGCCCTGAGGCCTCACTGTCCACTGAGGCCCCCAGCTCCCACTCCTACCATGCCTGCCCCCGGACTGTCCTTTCCTCCCACTGGCTGGCCCTTCTGAAGAACGGGAGGATGTGTTTTGTGCAGCCCCCCAGCTGGGTCTGTCTGTAGTTTTCTCACGGTTGGCCTTTGTCTCCTCCTCGTGCTTACATCATGGCGCTCACCTCTCCACGGGGCTTATCTCCATGAGGCTGACCTGGTCTCTCCTGAAGGCTATTCCTTCCAGGCTTCTCCGTGTGAGGTTACAGGGAAAGTTCCCTGAGCGAATCTGCTTGGCTAATTGCCTGCCATGTTCACCCACATTCAGAGTTCAAAAGCCGGAGTTAAACACTTCCACAGGTGAGAAGACGGCCCCACACACCTCCACCTCTGTAAGTAGAAGGGTTCATCAGAAAACTACAAATTACTGAGCTCAGAAGTGGTGGTGGCCAAACAGCCTGAGGCCTCAGGTCCTGGTGTGTGGGTTGGAGTGACCACCTGTGGTCAGGAGTGTCCCCTGGATTTTTGTCAAACATGGCACCAATAAGTAAAGCAGTTGAAACACTGGTCAAACCTGCCCTCCAACAAGGCTGCCTTCCAGCCCTGCCCTGAGCCTCTTTCTGTCCAGAAGCAGCCTGTTCTACCTGCAGGCGTGACAGGAAAGTTCAGGTTTCCAGTGTGGAGCAGGACACCTGGCCAAACTGCACTGGGAACTCGCTTTGAGTGGGTGGGTGCGTGGACCACGGAAGCCACCCGGAACAACATGAGCAGAGTCCAGATCCTCCGCTCTGTCTCCACTCAGCTTCACAACAACCTGCGCTTGTGCTGTGTTATTTCTTTATTTTTTTCTTTCAGAAAAAATTGAGGCTTGAAAAACTTTAATAACTCACTCAACTCCACATATGTTTTAATAAGCAGAACTGAGATTTCAGCCAACATGGACTGGTTATCCCAAGAAGCACCAGGGCGGTAGGTGTACGTCGAATGCACTGACCTCGGCTGATCCTGCATCCACCAGCTCTGGGATTTCATGCCTGTTGCACCACTTTGCCCATCAGGCTGCATTATTCTGACATAATCAGCCAAGAAATCTGGGGGAAATAGTGCCCTTTCCATAGTCTGCGGATTTCAGACTTCACTCGGTGCACCTGGAAACCCCACTTGCAATCCATGAGGTTAGGTCAGTTCAGTCTGACTCACTGTGGCTGAGGCCGCACCTTGCTGGGGGCGCTGACGACGGGCCGGCTCCCTCTGGTCACCTTCAGAGGCCCACGGGGGCCACACACAGCAAGCTCGCATCCCCAGATCCGTGCTGTGGAGGTGGAACCCCGTGTGGTGGTGTCGGGGTGATGAGATCACGAGAGGGCCCTGATAGCAGAGACCTGCACGGCTCCCTCACCCTGACTGCCACCTGAGGACAGCCTCACCAGACACAGAGTGCACCTTGACCACGGACACCCTACCTCCAGGGCCCTGAGAATCAGCGTCTGCTCTGACATGTCCCCACTTGTCGGGGTATGCTCTCTCTGTGAGGGGCCCCCACGCAGTGTGGGGTGTGTTGTCTTTGTGACTTACGCTCACGTGGTATGGGATGTGCTATCACTGTGAGGGACCCTCACATGGTGTGTTGTCGCTGTGAGGGGCTCCCACATGCTATGGGGTGGGATGTGAACATGGGTTGGGGTGAGATGAGATAGGAGTGGTGAGGTGAGATGGAGTGAGGGGAGGGTGGATGGGGGGTCTGAGGGTGAGGTGAGGTGAGGTGAGTTGTGGTGAAGTTGAGGTGAGTTGAGTGAGGTGAGGTGAGGTGAGGTCATGGTGAAGAGAGGTAAGGTGAGCTAGGGGTGAATGTGAGGTGAGATGAGGTGAAATGGGATGAGGTGAGGTAGGGGTAAGGTGACGTGGGGGTGAGGTAGGGTGAATGGAGGTCGGAATGAGGTGAGATGGGGTGAAATGGGATGAGGTGAGGTGAGGTTGGGGTGAAGGGAGGTGAGGTGAGGTGCGGTGAGGGGGCCTGGGGTTAGGTGAGATGAAGGATGAAGTGAAGTAGAGGTGAGGTGAGATGAGCTGGGGTGAACTGAGGTCAGAGGTGAGACGAGATGAACTAGGATGAGGTGAGGTGAGGTGGGGGGAGGTGAAGTGAGA
>ML663576.1:1247591-1270566 GCA_007570785.1 Antilocapra americana
GGTGAAGTGAGGTGAGGTGAGCTGGGGTGAATTGAAGTCGGGGTGAGACGAGATGAACTGGGATGAGGTGAGGTGAGGTGAGGGGAGGTGAGGTGGGGGGAGGTGAGGTGGGGGGAGGTGAAGTGAGATGAGATAGGGTGAGGTGGCGGGAGGTGAGGTGAGCTGGGGTGAATTGAGGTCAGGGTGAGGTGAGACGAGGTGAACTGGGATGAGGTGAGGTGAGGTAAGGCTGGGGTGAACGGAGGTGAGTTGAGGTTTGGTGAGGTTAGTGAGGGTGAGGAGAAGTTGATGTGTGGTTGCTGGTGGCTGGCTCAGAGAGCTGGAGTTGAGGTGAGGGTAGTAGACCTTGAAACAAATACACAACAAGGCCTCTTCATCAGGGTGGATCATGGTGTCCTGCCATGGCTGGAGCCGGGAGACTGGCAAAGGTACAAGCGACGCACTGGAAGTGCAAGCTCAGTCATGACAGTCCAGCCTCGATTCTTAGGGCAAAAGTGCAGGATGAACAAGCACTTCAGGGACTGGTTAATGTCCAGCTGGCCCTTTTCCCTGCAAGTCACCTGGGTGGCTCCTACTGGAAATGGAACTCTGGGCTCTGAAGGGCCTTAGAGTCCAAAATACAAGGAAGGATGTGAGATTAACTCATCAGCCAGACAGAAATCGGTGAAAAAATCAAGTGTATTTATAGACAAGTGAAAATGTAGAAAACTGAGTTGGTAGCTCAAACACCAGGGACCGAGGAAAAACTGTCACAGCATTCTGAGGGGCAAGTGTGGGGTGCCCCACTGGGCCCTAGAGGATGCAGTCAGGGTCCTGCCTTGATGCCAGTTTCCCACAGGAAGAGGGGAGGTCACTTTAGGGAAGCTGGGGGCCTGAGGCCTCGCAGTGGGGTGGGCCAGTGAGCAGGACACACTTGGGCCAAGTCCACTCATGGAGTTTCTCTGGCTACAGTCGGCGTGGTGGCTGGAAGGGAGGAGAACTCCAAGCAGGAAGCCTGATTACGGTTCCACAGAGGACCCACAAATGATGTGCAACTCCTGGACATTTCTAATTTGAGCTCTTGCAGGAGTTACTATTACAAATACATGATTCATTGGTTCTGTCGTGAAATTATAACCATGTGTTTATTCATCATTGCTCCCCAGTCATCTCACAAGATCAGAGAAAATCAATGCTTTATGTATCCCTTCCAATCACAATTTTCTGATACGACCCATAATTGAAAGGAAGGTAGGGAGAGAAAGAAACAGGTCACAGACAAAAAGAAAACCAGTTTTTGAGTTTGCTGAAAACTATTGAAATGACTCACTGGGAGAAATCTGAAACTGAAGATGCTGACAAATATCCGGCAAGTCATGGATTAACAGTGGAGGAAGCGGAAGCTCTGCAGACCAGCACCAATGAAATCCTGGAATTTTGAGAAAGCATTTCCTGGAAGGAGGGCTGGATACTGGCATGGGGGTCATCTGGATATAGTTTACATTCCTCACATTAACCAACGTTGACTTCTTACTATTACAAAAACACCACATGTCCATTGCAGAAAAACAAAAAAGATACAGATCAATAGTGATAAGAATTAAAAACAGTCCCACAACCTTACCACTTGAAAAGGACCGTTGTAAGGACCTCTCTAGACCTTTTCTGCATGTCTGTCTACATCGGTCATCTGTAGACAGGATTTGACATGTATGCAGTCTCTGAGGAGCATGCGATCTCTAAAAACATGAATTGCACGTGTGACATCAAGAGCTGTTCGTCCGACCTTCGTGGTGCAGTGACGGCGGCTCCGGGTGTGTGTCAGGCACTGTCCGACGCGCTCTGTCTGTTGGACGGTCACAACCTGCACAGTGCTGTCACGCCCCACTGTGCTGTGCGAGGCTGCGGCACGGAGAGGTTACGTGACTTGGCCAGGGCCACACAGAATTAAGTGGCGGGGCTGGAACTTGAGCCCAGGCAGTAAACACCTCAGGCCACGTTTAGTGATGTATCCATTTATTCTCTTGTCAGGTCAATGCGCCATAATGTATTGTAATATTTATTCTTCTTGTTTCAATTTTTTCCTGTTATAAAGCACAGTGCAAAGAACATCTTATAGCCAAATGTTTGTCTACAAACTAAATGATTTCTCCCCAAATCTAGCAGCTAATCCACTGGACAACAGGTCTGTACACCCTTGAGCCTCTGGCCTCAGTGCTGACCTGAGGAGACCTCAGCCTGCCAGAGGGAACAGAGTTCCTCCCACCCCCGAGAGCAGCTGAGATGCCCCCTCGTCTGTTAACACGTGGACACTGTTCTTAGGGGAGAAGCAGGGGCCTTTTGGGTTGATGAAAGCTCGTTCCTTCTCAGACTTCCCAGCCACCTTGTAGGGTGGCCCTCGAAGACAGAGCTGGTCTTAAGTGTTTCTCAAAGTATCTGCTAGAGATGTGATGACTTTGTCCTGGGGTTTGCTGACTTAATGTCACTGAACACTGACGGTCTGAATTCAGTGGACGACATAGTCGGCAAACACCAGGGACAGGGTTGGGGAGTTTCTCTTTCCTGGTTGGCGTTGCTGCAGAAGACCTGAACTCTGTCAGGCTGCCCCAGGCCCCACCAGCATCCTCAGAGGGGAGAGTGGCCTGGTGCTTGCTGGGTTTTAGATGAACTGGACGGCAAGCCCCTGGGGTACCGACACCTGTCCCTTCTGGGCCCAGCATCCCCATTGTTTATTTTGCCCTGAAAGCAGGATGCTTGAGGGAAGGAGAGAAGGGTCTTCAAACAGCTCCCACTTGGCTGCCCGTCAGACAGCAGGGTGTGAGGTGCAGACGCCCTCGAGTTCACAAACCATCTCTGAAACCCACCCTCGTGTGAAAGGGCTTCTCCACGTACCCTTCCCGTAGTGACATGAACTCTGACCTGGGGAGTCTGTGTCCTGCTGGCAAACAAACTAAAACTGTGGGGTTTGGGTGGAACCAGCCTTTAGACGCAGCAGCCAAGGGTCCACCCGCCCCGCTAATTCTGTAAACGGCCGGCACAGGGGGGCAGGTGGGTGTGGCCTCCCCAGGGCCCGTCCTTGGGCACTACCAGAGAACATGAGGGTGCTTGTCTGTGGTCAGTGCAGACCCACCGTGCGTGAGCTCAGAACCTCCCAGGGCGACGTGACACCTCCAGGGCCTGGGAGGACGACAGCGCTCCCAGCTGGCCCACAAGCGCGGGGAGGCGGCAGCAGAGAGCGCACTCAGGTGACGCCTGTCCCCTCCCATGATGGGCACCTCCCATGATCGGTACCCGGAGAGCGGGGCCTGGGACCCCGACTTCCTGTTTTAAACTGTTTGGAACACTGCTGTCGCTTTTTTCAGGCCAGTTCATGTATTTGTGTAACATAAAACCAATCATAAGTTACTTAAAAGGAAAAACGTTGAAGTTGCCAGAACTAGTTCAATGTCCCCAAGCTGCCCTTGACAGAGCAGTCTCTGCCCTTGTGTGTTCAGCCCGTGAAGTCCCGCGTGGGGCAGGTGGCACACGGTCGACTCTAGGGTCACACATACAACCTGTCGCCCCCCAGGCCCCTCACACTCCAAGTTTCTATTTTCTCTGGCTTTTCTTCCGTCATCACAGCTGCCTAACTCTCATGGGGAAAGGGAAACTTGAGGGTGCCCGGGAGTGTGATGAGCAGGGCGGTCAGTGGCCTGCAATGGTGGCCATGGGCCTGCCGCCTGGTCAGCAGGGGCGGGGCCATCTTCTCTGTCACAGAGTCTTCAGTTCTGACCAGAGCCTGTAAAGTGGGAGCCCCGGCCCAGCTTACTGCGAATGGCCCTCGGTCCCCCGACAGCCTGCGGGCATCGCGGCCACAATGCAAGCCCTGGAGGCCTGTCTAGGCTTCAGAACCAAGACACCCTCCAGGCTTCAGGGCCAGAAGACCCGCCTGTCGTTCCCCTGGATTTCCGTCCTGCCTCTGGCACAGAGCGGTGTGGGGAACGTGTGTGTGGGCTGGTGGCAGACGGAGCCGGCTGGCTCTGCCGTAAGCCTGCCGGCGCTTTCTCAAGGCACATTCCCCTGAGAGTCGGGGGTGCCAGGCAAGAGGCGGCCAGAACACGGACAGCACTTCGGTGGAGGCGTGGCCATGCAGCCGCGCTGCCCAGGGTTCTTGGGAGCTGCTCTGGCTGGATGCTGCAGAGACAGCCCTGCCTTCCTGGAGGCATCCCTGGGCGACTGCTGCTGACCCGGCCCCACAAGGACAGAGCGGGGCCAGTGCACAGCCCCGTCTGCTCCCTGGGATGCAGCCCCCGAGCGCTGAGCTCGGTGGGAGGGGACTGCGCGGCCCGGATGGCCCTGTCCCACCTGCCTGTGGTCAGCCGGGCCCCTCCTGCAGGGAGCCTGCCCACTCCCCCGGCTGCCCTCATGGGCGGCTGCCGCAGTCCTTATAATTCTGCCAGCCTCTGCCAGCCAACTGAGGGGCTGGGGCCGGGGTACTCAACGCTCTCCCCTCTGCGGAGCAGGGCGCCCCCGACCAGCTTCACGGCTTGTCTGGCCTGCAGGGCAACTGTGACGCCTGTGAAGAGCCCAGCTCGGGGCAGGTGCCCTGAGGCGTTTCAGGGTCTGTCCCAGACTCCGAACAGACCTTGACCCTCGGGCTCCATGGCCACCGCAGCTGAGCAATCACCCGGGGCTCCGCAGACCCCCGGACTCCCAGAAACCAAACCCCATGGCCCCTTGGCCTCTGGCTGCTGCAGGCTGGGGCAGGCCCCACCCCCAGGCCCTTCTCCCTGCTGAGGAGGCTCCTCAGGGGCCATCAGGATGGAAGGGGGGAGGCTCTGAGGTCACAAGCCAGCCCCCAGGCCTCGGGCCTCCCAGTGCTGAGTCAGTGAGCGTCAGGCAGACCCAGGACCCCGGCCCGGCCCAACCAGGAGGGACTACGCTCCACAGTGACGCTGCGGCACACAGACCTCCGGGCCAGCCTCTGTCCACGGTCGAGCTTCTGCCAGGCCCAGTGGACCCGGGTTCTCAAGCCCCACCTGCTCGTCTGCACCCCCAGACTGCTCCTGGCTCTTGAGACTAAAAGGATGGCTTGGTGCCCAGAAGGCTTTGTGGAACAGGGGCAGCCCCTGCTCACATCCTCTCTGCCCTCTGTGCCTTCTTCACAGCCCCTTGCTGGTCAACAGGTCCAGAGAAACCTATGCTGCCCACCCACTAGAGTGCTGAGCAGGGCTGGAGGCTGCCTGGGCCCCCGTGTTGCAGGCAGTGTCGGAGGGGACAGTCCCCAGGCCCCCTGAAGCCCAGTCGTGCCTGAGACACTCTGGGTCTCTCAAGCTGGTCCCTGAAGGTCTGCAGGTGGGAGCCCTTCGAGGTCTGGGCCCTGCTGTTGGAGGGGCTGGTACAGGCCTGCAGAGGGAGGGTGCCAGTGGGGTTGGGGAGAAGGCAGAACTTGACCAGGGGGAGATGCCCACCCCACATGAGTGCCTTGTTTGTAACTGGCGGCTTTCTGGTGGGGCTCAAGGAGGGCCAGAGCCTGGTCCAACCCCACACCTGCAGGCAGACTTGGGGCTCTGCTCTCTGGCTCAGCTTCCGAGGAGCCACCAACACTTCAAGCCCTAAAATCCGTCCCAGGTGTGGCCTTCTTGGAGCAAGGGATGCAGAGGCCCCAGGCTCCCTGCACTCAAAAGATGACCATATGTGGGTGTGCGCCCGGCACAGGGCTCCTCCAGCTTCCCAGTCGTGTGTGCGTGTGTGAGTGTGTCTGTGTGTGTGAGCATGTGTGAATGTGTGTGTGAGTGCATGTGAGCCTGTGTGAGTGTGTGTATCTGAATGCATGTGAACCTGTGTCTGAGTGTGAGCATGTGTGTGTCTTGCTGTGTGTGTGTGAGTGAGCGTGTCTGAGTGCATGTGGGCATGCATGTGTCTGAGCGTGTGTGTCTGAGAGTGTGAGCATGTTTACAGATGAGACACTTTCTACCTCTTATTTCCAGGGTCCTTGGAGAATGCTGCTGTGCTCTAACATGAAAACGTTTGGAATCGGCCAGGGGAGCTGTCACCAGCCAGGACC
Organism: Antilocapra americana; assembly: GCA_007570785.1. Taxonomy (NCBI): domain Eukaryota; kingdom Metazoa; phylum Chordata; class Mammalia; order Artiodactyla; family Antilocapridae; genus Antilocapra; species Antilocapra americana. Next base: position 1,253,617 of record ML663576.1, read on the forward strand.
ACCCAGGAACACAGAGCCACGGCCCCTCCCACGAGACCCCCGGTCTTTCCCCAGTGACCAGTGGAGGCTCACACGAAGGGCAAGCGCAACGACCTCGACCTGAGCAGATGCCCCGGAGCCAGCTGAGCCAGGCTGAAATCAGGCCAGTGTCTGTGCCCCATGATGACCCTGCTGGTCTGTAAGATGGGGTGTGCCCCTGCCCCACGACCCAGGGTAAAGAATTCTGTCCATGAGGACCCAGAACAAGGCGGGTCCCTGAGTGTCAGCCCTGGGAAGTGGGGCTCTCAGACCCCTTGGCTGGGCTTCTGTCTGAGCCCCTGTCTGTCAGGGTGTCTCTATCTGTTGGGGTGTCTGCTGTCTGTTGGGTGTCTGCTATCTCTCAGGGTGTCTGCTGTCTGTCAGGGTGTCCTCTGTCTGTCAGAGTATCTTTGTCTGTCGGGGTGTCCTCTGTCTGTTGGAGGTTCTGCTATCTGTTCGGGTGTCTTTGTTGGGGTGTCCGCTGTTTGTCAGAGTCTCTGTCAGGGTGTCCTCTGTTTGCCGGGGTGTCTCTGTCAGGGTGTCAGCTATCTCTCAGGGTGTCTCTGTCTATCAGGGTGTCTCTGTCAGGGTGTCTTTGTCTGTTGGGGTGTCCGCTATCTCTCAGGGTGTCTGCTGTCTGTCAGGGTGTCCTCTGTCTGTCAGAGTATCTCTGTCTGTCGGGGTGTCCTCTGTCTGTTGGAGGTTCTGCTATCTGTTGGGGTATCTTTGTCTGTTGGGGTGTCCACTGTTTGTCAGAGTCTCTGTCAGGGTGTCCTCTGTCTGTCAGGGTGTCTCTGTCTGTTGGGGTGTCCGCTATCTCTCAGGGTGTCTCTGTCTATCACTGTGTCCTATCTGCCAGGGAGTCTCTGTCAGGGTGTCCTCTGTCTGTCTGGGTGTCTCTGTCTGTCAGGGTGTCCTCTGTCTGCCAGGTGTCTCTGTCAGGGTGTCCTCTGTCTGTCGGGGTGTCTCTGTCTGTCAGGGTGTCTCTGTCAGGGTGTCCTCTGTCTGTCGGGGTGTCTCTGTCTATCAGGGTGTCCTCTGTCTGCCAGGTGTCTCTGTCAGGGTGTCTCTGTCTGTCGGGGTGTCCGCTATCTCTCAGGGTGTCTCTGTCTATCAGGGTGTCCTCTGTCTGTCGGGGTGTCTCTGTCTATCAGGGTGTCCACTGTCTGCCGGGGTGTCTCTATCTGTCAGGTGCCTGCTATCTGTCGGGGGCCATCCTCTGTAGAGGGAGGCCCTCCTCTGCAGCTGCTGATGCGCTGTTGGCCTCTGCCCCACACTCACGGCCTCTCTCAGCACAGACCATTAATCCCTGAGCCTCGAGGCCCCGGTTCGGGGCTGCAGCCAGCCGCGGGGTTGGGTGGAATCCCCCCGGGAACAGGCCCACTGGGACATGGAAGCACAGGGGAGGCGTCCACTGCGTCCCCACTCTCCACAGATGTCACTCACGGTTTTGAAGTGAGTTTTAATTCCCCTTAACAAATAAGTGTGCTGGGGTTGGCAGATGTGGGTAGACAAGAGCCTTGGCCTGAGGCCATGATTAGCCAGATGCTGCCGTGAGAGGGAGGCCCCTCCCTGTGCGAGGAGGTTCCACGCTCCTGTGGGAACTTAAGTCACGGGGAGCTTTTGCAGCCTCGCCCCCTGAACAGACTGGAGAGAAGACAGGAGGACGTGGCAGGGCCGACTGGCCAGCCTGCCCCGCGGGGGCTGCAGGGTCAGAGACGCCATGGTTGCTGGGACCCCGGGCTGGAGCGAGGGAAGAGGGCTATGGTAAGCCCCTGCCCGGTGCAGATGAGGGCTGCTCCAGGAGGGCTCCAGGAAGGATGGCACAGGCTGGCTTCAACTGGAGCTCTGGGGGAGGCGTGACTGGCTCTCTCTGGGCCAAGCTCTGGACCCATGCAGGCTTCAGCACTTGGTCCTTACAGCTGACCTTCCTCAGCCTCCCGGCTCCACCCTAACCCTGCAAGGACGCTGCCCACCTGCCCGTCCTCCCACAGGGCTCCTCCCGGGCCCTGGATGGGGCTGCTCAGCCCTTGCCCTGCATGCACGTGCTCCGGAGACCACCGGCCAGAGAAGAAGGTGCTCAGGGCGCCTCTGAGGAGGCCTCGTCCACATGCCTGTGGCTCGGCTATCTGGGACATCCCAGCTTGGGGACTCTCATTCAATCTCATACCCTTCCTCTGTCACAGCTGGTCCTCTGCTCGGGGCACACACAGCTCTGTGGTCCTGCAAGGCCTCCCCATTGACTGATTCCTGTGCCCTCGAGGACGGGACATGGCCAAGCCCGGCCCAGCAGCCCAGGGCCCAGGGCCCAAGGGCAGCCCTGTCTGACCCAGGCCCTGAACCACAGCCTCCCCTTAGCGGGGGCCTCCATGGGCCACACAGAGGGCGCAGAGACCACACCTGTGGAACACCATGGCTGCAGAGGTGTACGCCCAGGCGCTGCAGCTCCTCTCAGTGGACAGCGTCCTCTGCTGAGATGATTGGTGTCTGGCAGGGGCCCACTTGGACGTGGGGAGCCTGTTCAGATGTTTCTCCATAAATGGCATCCTGGGGGCTCATTAGCATGAAGCCACGCTGGGAACAGCAGGCAGCCAGTCCATTTTCTTTTATGGCTCAGAAGCTCTTTGCCAGCTTGGAAGGGTTTATTTTCCCCAAAGGAACCACCTTATGCCTCATCACCTCACCCTGCTGCAAACAGAGAGGCTCAGTCGGGACTGGGCTCTGGGAGTGAAGTCCCAAATCGGAGTCTGGTGGCCCCAGGGAAGAAATGGCCCGGACGCATGTACAAGCCGAGCCCTCGGGGTAGGCTCCAGCTCAGGGCCCCTCCACACCCCACCCAGGCCCAAACCCGGGCTGTGGCTGTCGGTCTAGAGACAGCTGGGCCCCGGCGCGAGAACTGGCCCTGTGAGGACCCTGGTCTCACTGGCCTCAGTCAGAGCTGAGCAAGCGCCCACTCCTGGCCCCCTGGCCTCCCAACGTGGGGCATCTCCCCGGGGCCTGCCCCCAACCTCCTGGGGGTCACTGGCTGCTCTCTCTTTCGATGTGGGTCAGATGAGGCCCTGGGAGACTGTGAGGACATGGGGACTTGGGGAGGAGAAGGGCCCGCGGCTCCGCAGCCCTCAGCCCAGGCTAGACGCACTCCCCACATTCAGTTCATTCCCTGGAAGCTTAGCCCGCAGCCTCACCTGGGTGTGGGCCATGCTGGGGGCTGCTCTAGAGAAGGCTGCCCCAAAGAAGCCTGGGACCAATCCTGGCACTGGCTTCCTCACAAGAGGGGAGACGCAGACACTGGGGAGGGGCCAGGAGGCTGTGGAGACGCACCCAAAGCCAAGGGGCTGCATGGCCAGCAGAGCACGAGGCCGGCAGAGGACGCAGGACAGACGGAGGGGACAGCGCCCGCTGGGGGAGCCCCTCGGTCTGCGGGTACAGCAGCAGCCAACACAGCCCTGCAAGCGTGCCCTTTGCCCGAGAGATTCCCTGGAACCAGCTCCTGCCGCACTGCCACTCGGGCCCCACCAGGGGACCCTGGTCACTGGCTGCACGGAGGGAGGGGCCTTGTTCTGCCCCGTCGGGGTGCTGGTGTGAGGGCCCCGCAGAGGGGGCACAGGTCCGCAGGGAGACCTGGCCTGCAGCGCAGCTGAGGCCTCTCAGGTCCTGGACTTCACTGGAGCTCAGAGGCTCCCAGACCAAGGCCGGGGCAGGACCGTGTGGAACGAGAAGCTGGGGGAAGGCCCTCTGGACGCCAGCCGAGCCCCACCCTGTGCTGTGGCCCCAGCAACAGCTCAGCCTCTCTGAGTCTGTTCCGTGATATTCATCTTCGGAGGCAGTTTTATGGACATTTACCCTGACACGCACTAAACCAGAGGTACGTAAAGTGTGTAACGGATGAGTCTGACAGACACACGCCTGTGGGCCATCACCTCAAGGTTCCCTCCACACACCTGTGCGGCCCCACTCACCCTGAAACCTGCAGGCTGCGCTCTGACCGTGAACTGCTCTGCGGTTCCCAGGGCTGTGCAGGCGCCATTACACTCACTCCGTCGTCTGCTTGCCTTCTCTGAGCGGGATCGTGAGACGCACCGCTGCTGTCAGTATATGGCAGCCGTCGACCCCGGGGCTGCCTCGTGGTCCAGTGGGCAGGAGTCGGCAGCCAGGGCAGGGCACGCCGGGGGAGACCCCACCTGCAGCCGATGTGCGTGACTTCTGAGCCTGCGCCCTGGAGCCTGCACGCTGCAGCGACCCTAAGCTCACGCGCCCCGGAGCCGGTGCTCCGCTACGAGAAAAGCCACCGCAACCAGAAGCCCGTGCTCCACAGCTAGAGAAAAACCCACGAGCAACAAAGACCCAGCAAAGGCCCAAAAATAAGTAAATAAAATTATAGGAAAAAATACCTGGTCCCTCCACGTGTGAGTTCATCCCACGCTCTTCACCCCCTCACCTGTGGGTGAGCATTTGGGCTTACTCAGCGTTTTGTTATCACACATGAAGTTGCTCTAAGCATTCATTTACGAATCTTTTCATTGACAAATTACTTGAATTTCTCTCAGGAAAATACGAGGAGGAGATGGCTGGGTCACAGGGGAGACAGGTGTTTACCTTTTCAAGACACGGACAAAGTGTTTCCAAGTATCTGCAGCACGCTGTGCCCGACCGTGAATGAGGCTCCGGCGCCTCCGTGCCACCCCAGCCTGGGTGCAGCACCCCTAACTTGTGCATTCTGGCTCCCACAGGGCGGCACACACGCCTCCGGGGGCTGGGGACACTTGGCACCACTTACGCTTCTCCGACGCACGCTGTCGCTGCCAACCACACTCCCTGCCAACCTGCATCAGGGTTTCTTTCTTACCAGCGAATTGTAAGGTTGTACACGTTCATACACTCTGTAGATAAGGCTTTTTATCAAAAATGTGGTTTGCAATTTTTTCCCAACCTGTAGTTGTCCTTTTGTTTTCTTTATGAGGTTTTTCACAGAAAGTGAAAGTGTTAGTCCCTCAGCCGTGTCCAACTCTTGTGACCCAGTGGACTGTAGCCCACCAGGCTCCTCTGTCCATGGGATTCTCCAGGCAAGAATATTGGAGTGGGTTGCCAGTCCCTCCGCCAGGGGATCTTCCCAATCCAGGGATCAAACTTGGGTTTCCTGCATCTCAGGCAGATTCTTTATCCTCTGAGCCACCAGGAAAGTTCCATTTTTCACAGAGCAGTTCTTAAAGAACTATAATTCATCATGGTTCTTTTATAAATCATGCTTTTGGTGTTGTATCTGAGAAATCTTTACCTAAAATCTTACCTAAAAATTATCACAAAATTATCTCCTGTGTTTTCTTTTGGAGTTCCATAGTTTCATGTTTTACATTTAAGTCTATGATCCACCTTGAGTTCATTTAGGGACATGGCAGAATGTTCTGTTTCCAAATACAGATATCCAAATTTGCTAGCATCTTTGGTAAAGAATCCAACTGCACTGCAGGAGACCCCGGTTCCATTCCTGGGTTGGGAAGACCCCCTGAAGATGGGATAGGCTACCCACTCCAGTATTCTTGGGCTTCCCTTACGGATCAGCTGGTAAAGAATCTGCCTGCAATGTGGGAGACCTGGGTTCAGCCACTGGGTTGGAAAGATCCCCTGGAGAAGGGAAAAGCTACCAACTCCAGTATTCTGGCCTGCAGTCCATGGAATTCATGGACTGTAGAGTCCAGGGGGTAGTAAAAAGTCAGGCGACTGAGCGACTTTCACATTTCACTTTTGGTGACAAGTGTCAATTCACATCATTGAAATGCCTTTGAAACTTTGTTAAAATCATTCCTGGACTCTCAACTCTACTCCTTTGATTTGTCTGTCTATCAGGTACCCATACCACACTGTCTCAATTACTGCAGGTTCACTGTTCAGTGGTTAGGTCGTGTGTGACTCTCTGTGACCCCATGGACTACCGCACACCTGTCCTTCACCGTCTCCTGGAGTTTGCCCAAACTCACGTCCATTGAGTCAGCGATAATGTCCAACCATCTCATCCTCTGCCACCCCCTTCTCCTCTTGCCTTCAATCTTTCCCAGCTTCAGAGTTTTTTCCTAATGAGTAGGTTCTTCACATCAGGTGGCCAAAGTATTGGAGTTTTAATTCAGTATCAGTCCTTCCAGGGACTGATTTCAGGGATTTCCTTTAGGACTGACTGGTTTGATCTCCTTGCTGTTCAAGGAACTCCCAACAGTCTTCTCCAACACCAAAGTCGAAAGCATCAATGCTCCAGTGCTCAGCCTTCTTTATGATGAACTCTCACATCTGTACATGACTACTGGGCCATAGCTTTGACTATATGGACGTTTATTGGCAGAGTGATATCTGATTTTAATACGCTGTCTAGGTTTGTCATAGTTTTCCTTCCAAGGAGCAAGCATCTTTTAATTTCATGGCTGCAGTCACCATCTGCAGTGATGTGGGAGCCCAAGAAAATAAAGTCTGTCACTGCTCCCACTTTCTACCCTTCCATTTGCCATCCATGGTGGGACCAGATGCCGGGATCTTAGATTTTGAAAGTAATAAAACAGTAACACAGCACAGATGACCGTTGAAAACATTACCAAGTGAAAGACGCCAATAGCAAAGGCCATGTGTCACATGATCCATTTATGCAGAGTGTACAGGATATGAAAATCCATACAGACAACAGATAGGTCTCATTCTCTAAGCTGGGATGTGGGCAGGAAATGTTGAGTGATGGGTGGTGAGTATCAGGTTTCCTCACGATGATGAAAATTGTCTAAAATTAGAGTGTATGGTGGTTTCACAACTCTGTGAAAGTACTAAAAACCACTGTTACTTTGTATGGGATATGGATTATGCTCTGATTAAGCTGATATAAAAGATGCTGTAACAGACTTTTACCTGTGACATGACGGAGTTTTCATCCTGTTCACACAGGCTTGCAAGCTCGGCGCTGATTTACTACAAATCCACTTCCTTCTCTTCCCTCCTCATGCTCTGCTCAGCCCGGCTTTGCCACACAAGGGTGTCCCCATCTTCCATCTCAGGGGCACCGCACTTGTCCTTGACCCTCGCGTGGACCAAAGCCTCCCTAGGTAGAGAGGGCTTCCCAGAAGGCCCCCCTACGCTGCGCTCCCCATGCTTATGGCACCCCCTGCAGGGACAGGCCCCCTTCTGCACCTTCCCCACTCAGATGGCGCCTCTGAGAGGTGAGCACAGGGGAGCCTTGAGACGGTCACAGGGACGTGAAGGAAACGAGAGAAGATGGGCAAACCCTCAGAGGCCCCCTGGCCTCCTCTCTTCCCCCTGAGGCCTGGCGCCTCCAGGGAAGACGTGGCTCATCCTCTACCCGAGCGTCCTGTGGCCTTTCCAGGGTTGCAAGGTCCACACGGCCTCAAGTCAGCCCCTCGGAACCCTGGACCCCCGACAGGGGGGAGAAGAGGCAGCCCCCAAAGCCAGTCTAGCCTCAACAGCTGCTCCTAAATATGCTTCTCATCCAGCTGCAGAGGCCTCCGAGGCCTTTGTTCAGAGCAGACCAATCGATCATCAAAAACGTGTGCAGTGAGGGTTGGCCACAGTGTGACTAGGTGTCTGTCTTTTGTCGGGAAACCTCAAGAAACGCGTTTCTTACGAGCAATTAGTGTTCACTGAGCAGTCTAATAGCTATCCTACTACATTAAAATGCAACGCATGCGCGCCCCTTTGGAGCAGAGGCCCTGGGAACCGCCCGTGCTGACAGGAAGGTCTCGGAGCATCGCCCAGAGAGCACCGCCTCGTCCTCAGGCTGGGCCCCCACGGCCTTTGGCGGCAGACCTCCGGATGGGGCCGTCAGACTCCAGGGGAGGCCCTGCTGAGGGAAGGCATGGGCTCCTGAGGCATCCGAGCTCTGGGCCATCTTGCTGGAGATCAGATTCCAACCTGAAGTCTTTGTTTCAGAATCTAAAAAGGACCCCTCAGCTGGTCTCCAAGAAGTGACTCCCTCCGCCTCCTGGGTCCTGTTGCAGAGCCCTCACTTCAGCAGCCTGACCACCAGGTCAGCACCACATAGCCCCAGACACACACACCACACGAGTGCACACACACATATGTTCACACACAACACACACATTCACGCACATTCACACACATCACAGAATCACTCACCCCACACACACCCCACACACATCACAGAATCACTCACCCCTCACATACCACTTTTGACACAGTCACACAGACCACATTTCAGCACACATTTACACATCCTGCATACCACAGACGTTTGATGCCACACACATTCACACACACCGCATACATACCACACACACAAAGATACATTCTTGGACACACATACACAAGAACCTAAAACACTGCAGACGAGTAGACAGAATGACCTACAGTTAGAATAGCTTCTGTTGAACATCCGCCTTGGGCTGAGCACTGTTTTAATACTTCTGTTTGCTTCACTTGTCTGTCTCAGTGGGCTTTGAGAAGAGCGTGCTGGTGTCGTGGACTTCATAGGGTAGGAGACAGGCCCAACCTCTCACTCCCCGTGGTGCCTGGCAGCAGCTCAGACACTCGGACCACACCCACTCAGCACCTTTCAGGGTGGTCAGCTGATGAAATAAACACGCAGAATTATCTGGAGAGCTGTTTGTTTCAGAAAGTGACCTGCCTCTGGTGAGCGGAGCTGGAGGGACATCCACTTGAACATCTTGTTCCTTCTGACTTAATTTTGCAAGCAGGGGCATCTTGTCCTGGGGAGGAAGACATGCCGAACCGAAGGTCCAGCTGCAGGTGCTCCAGTTCTAGAATCGTCCGCTGTGTTTATCTCCCTCCCCCGCTCTCCTGACTCCCCCCTTGCCCTGTCCCCCATCCCGCGGTCATAACTGGAGCCAGGAGAGGATCAGAAAGGAAGGCAAGGGACGTCACCGGGGGGTTGCCTGGTGGGAGTCCAGGGCCAGCAGCTGCTAGCTGGGAGTGTGTGTCGAGAGAAGGAAGACACACATTCACATGTGTAGAGACCTGAGAGAAAGGCCGACGCGGGGCCGGTGCCGTACGTGTGTCCCTCCTGCACCCGGGCAGCGGGGCCACCCTTCCGACAGTCAGAACCCTGCCAGGGCCCTCCCAGCCCGGACCAGGCTCCAGGCCCCCTGACCTTCCCAGCTGGGCCCGCACGGGCAGCTCCTGCGCCGCACACCTGCCGCTGGGCTCCCCTCCTGCCCAGAGGCCTCAGGTCAGGCGCCCCCGGCTGCCCCACCCCTGCAGTCAGACTGGCCTCTGGCGCCCTCAGCGTCCACCCATGCCCATGACACCCCAGCCACGTGGCTTTCACCGCCATCAGCATGGTTGGTATCTGTCAGTCTTCACCTCTGGTCTGCGAGTCCATCAGCGTCAAGGCCACAGATGCTTGTTTCTCTGACCCAAGGCCTGAGCCATCCTCAGCATGTCACAGACACTTCGGCCGTCTTTGCCGGACAGAGGACTGATGTTGGCGGGACACGTGGGATCAGAGGTGTAAGGCCTGCCAACCTGAGACTGGATTGTCCTTGAGACTCACTTTAAAGACGGGCTTACCACCCAGAGGCCTCTGGGTAACGCCTGGTCCTAGACGCCCGAGGTGATAACATGCCAGAGGGTTAGGTGCGGGGGTCAGGACTGTGTGGTCAGCGCCCTGGAGGGCTGGGGCGTCACCTGGGGGCAGGTCCTGGGGCTCCAGGACCGGGGCCGGCATTCCTGTGAGGTGACGCTGCATCACGCAGACATGGGGGCACTGAGGAGGGGAGGAGGGACAGGAGCGTGGGGTCCCAGGGCGGGGCAGAGGGTGGCTGGGGACGCAGCTGGGGGGGCCCACAGTCCTGCGGGAGCAGAGGGGGCCCAGGCACATGGCCCGGGGGGCAGCCAGGGCACAGTCACCCCGAAGCCTCTCTTAGGACGGCCACCTCCCCCAGAGCAAAGACAGGGCAGGGCCCCTCGGGAGGCGTGGTGAGAGCCCCCCTCTGTGGGCCCTGACAGCAGGCTGTCCAAGCCCACCCCACTGCCCGGGAAGTCCAGGGAAGAGGCCGAGGGAGGCAGGGTGGGTGGGAGGTGTAGGGTTGAGTGTCAGAGGTCAGTTGAGAGGAAGTGGAGACAGTATAGGCAGCCTCCTGGGAGCGGGGGCCCTCAGCTTAGGTTCCCCGAGGCCGGAGGAGACCACAGCTTCTGGAACAGAACAGAATAGAACATCCTTTCAGCCTTAGAACTGTTTGCTCGTGTCCTGGCCAGGGTCAGGGTGAGACTGGGGTTTCTGGGTCCTGCCTGATGTGCTGGCCTGTTTCCCCAACTCCCCCTGAGGATCACGTGGGGCCGTTTCAGAAGTGGTGAAGCCTCCTGGGCTTCACTGTGGGCTGGTCAGGAATATCTGAGAGTATGATCTGGTTTATTCTCAAGAGAAAACAAACTCAACTCCCTGTTTCGAAATAAGCTTTCATAAGTGCCCTGAGGACACTTAGAAGCACTCATCCTCAGGGTCCCGAAGGCCTGTGAGAAGGACCAGCCCCGTGGGCAGCCCGCGGGACTCAGTCCATCACACCCAGCTCCCAGACCCTGGGTCGGAGTGAGACAGAGGAGGGGCCCTGAGGCCTGCCAGGCCCAGCCTGGGCTGAGGGTGGACGCTCCCCAGTGGAGTCGCGGGGAGGCTGAGGCCCTGGTCAGTCTGCCAGCCACCCTACAAGTCTGGGTGGCTGTCTCCATCCTAATGGTGAGGAAGCAGAGCTTAGGGGCAGGTCCTGAAGGTGACAGTCACACCCAGGGCTGGTCTTCCCAGTGGAAAGATGGACGGTCTCTGCCTGCCTCCTCCCGAGCTCCTGACCCAAGTCACGGCCCCTGCAGGGACTCTGCTGACCGGGAGCTGGCAGAGCAAGGCCGCGAGAGCCCGCCCACCCAGCGCCCCCTCTCCTCTGCCCACGCAGCCAAGTGCTTCCCTCTCCACGGGGGTGCAAGGGCGCGGACCATGTGACTGTCTGCGGCTCTGGCCGTCACGCTCCCCCCAAGCAGGCGGGACCACCCTGGACGCGGGCGCGCAGGCACTGCGCCTGCAGGACCCGGCTCCCACCACGGACTGTAGCCAAGTTCATAGAATCTGGGACCCACTTCTTTTTTGTCAGTTTAGACTTAACTGTAAACTTGAATATAAATCATTGGAACAGGCTACAAATGAAGGATTGAGGTCGATTTGAAAATAGAAAGTCTATTGCTTCATTTTGGATGAAGTGTGACTGTCTTCAGCTGCTGAACCTTTGAAGTCGCTTCCCATCAGCACACTGCTGACATTTCTCGGCTACGACTGTTACTGAAGCAAAACAGAAACTGGAGACATCCAGCCCCGCTCCCACGGCGGTGGCAGCAGACGGAGGCAACGGGAAGCTCGTCTGTCTCACAGAGATGCTGGGGCACGTAGCGCCGCGTGGGTGCACGGGGGGCGCCCCTTCCCGTGGTGCTGGGAGGAGCAGAGTACTGAGAAGTGACTCCACACCTTCAGTGGCATCCCAAGAGTTTGTGCAAATTCTTTTCTGTGGTCCTACTTTTACTTTTGCTTTGATTTTACCATTTGAAACATAATTTTATGTCTGTTAAATATAATACTAAAATCGGGGTGTATATTTTCAGGTGTTCGTCTCTCTATTTCTGTAGTACATCATTTTTGTCATATTTTACCCCAGTGTCAACTGACAGGAGACTGAAGCATTCAGCCTTCCTTGCAGGTGGTGGTGACCTTGTGAGGGTGGCTGTGGGGGAGGTCAGGGGGTCGGGGGCCCATGGGGACCCGCTGGCCAGACCGGGCTGCAAGCTTTTGTTTGTCCAAGGGGACGCAGCTCTGGGATCTGCACCCGGGAAGCCGGGGCAGGCTCCTGCTCGTGTCTCAGGAGTGGCGCCGTGCCCCCTCCCTGCGACTGAGTGCTGAGGGCCCGGTGGCCAAGTGGAGACCGCGACCGCCTTCCCTCTTCTGCACGGGGTCCTGCGGCCACACCTCCCACGGACCGCCCAGACGGAACCTCCAGGATGCTGCCCACTCGCCGCGGACTCAGCCCACTCCCTTGGCCTGAGGCCTGAGCCCCAGAAGCAGCCTGCCAGGCCGGGGCCAGGGCCAGGAAGAGGAAGGACTGCGGCCTCTTTACTTAGGCTGCCTTCCAGGACCATGCGGGGCATACCTGGGACCTGAGAGGGGGCGCTGCCTGGGGGGGAGAGCGAGGAGTGGGGGGCCGGGAGCCCTACGGTCCAGCCACCACCCCTCGGCCAGCGACTGAGCCAGTGCAGGCCACACCGCCTCCGAGGGCGCGCAGCCTGAGGACGCCGCTGGCTGAGGGGCAGCCCTGTCTCAGCGCGGCTCTCTCGGAGCCCCTGTGAGGGGGCGGGCAGCCCCCGCACAGATGGCTCATTGTCCCCCTGACACCTGCCATCTGCTTGTTTGTCTAAATGACGCTGGAGGGGCAGGGGACTCCCAATCTGCTGCCCGGCCCCTCCCGCTCACTTCGACCTCCTGACCCCTGGGCCCACAGGTCCACAGAGTTTGTTCCTCCAGCCGGGACTCTTCCTCCTCATCCCAGCCTCTCTGGGGTGGGGGAGGGAATGGGGGAGGGTGGGGAGGGAGGGGAGGGAGGGCGACTGAGGGAGCAGAGAGCCTGGGCCCTCCTCTCCAGGCCAGGCTGGAAGCTCATTTGCAAATGCGTCCCTCATAGCCACTAAAGGAAGAGTTTGCCTGTGAGGACTCCCCAAAGCCAGTGCGGGAACCCCTCGGTCTAGGGGCCGCCCTGGGGGCTGGGGAGCGGGGGCTCAGATCTGTGAAGGGAGCCCAGTGTTGAAGTTGTGGAAGGCGGACCCACGTCCAGGAGTCTGCCCTTTGGTCTCTGGGAGACTTCCGGAGCCTGAGCCCTGCCCAGGGGCTGCTGAGCCCGAAACCACCGGCATGAGGGAGGCCGGGCTCCGGGCCGGCGGGCTGGGGGCTCCAGGCGGCGGGCTGGGGGCTCCGGCCGGTGGGCTGGGGGCTCCAGGTGGCAGGGGGGGGCTCCGGGCGGTGAGCTGGGGGCTCCGGCTGGCGGGCTGGGGGCTCCGGGCGGCGGGGTGCAGGCTGGTGTGGGCCCAGGGAAGCCGAGCTGCCCAGGACCCTGAGCCCCCAGGAGACCTAGCCAGATGCAGCTGGGCCGCCAAGCTCAGGCAGCATCTGCAGGGCTCGGCACCACGAGGGCGGCCGGCCGGGCCCCACTCAGGCTCCGGGGGGCCCTGGGGACGGAGGCCCCCACTCGTGCTGTCTCCCTGCAGTCCGCCCCTGACAGACACAGACAGCTCACCCCCAGCGTCTTCTGAGTAAAAGCCAAGGCCGGCGTGTCAGGAGTGGGAGGCCACCGCGGTCGCCTGAGAACTGGGTGGAGCAGCTAGTGGGGCTTCAGGAGGACGCAGGCTGGCCATGCCGCATTCCAGCGAAGCAGGCTCCGGTTTCTCTCCTGGGTCCTCAGGAAGAAGCGCTGCAGTGAGCAGCTGGCCAGAGGCCTGAGGGACCCGCGGGGGCCCCTGCAGCCCGGGGCCTGGGCCAGGGCCTCCCTGTGCAGGTTGGCTCTGGAGCCCGGCGCTCAGCCTCCACAGCAGACTCGCTCTTCGCCAGGCAGGCCCGTCTGCTTCGGGGTCAGACCCATCTCGTGGAGGACCCTGGAGGCCTCGGGGCACCTGTAGCAGGCCGGTGATCCTGACGGGCCAGAGCAGTGGCGTCCTCACAGGGGCGGCAAGTCCACCTGCGGAGGACGCGGATCTCACAGCCATCCTGGCTCCATGGGGCTCTCACGGAGACTGTGTGGGGCGGAGGCGGGATGTTTCCAGGACAGGCGGCGTCTTCAACCCAGAGCTCCAGACGGAGCCTGGCTGGCAGCCTGCAATCTCTGGTTTGAGGGCTGGCTCTCAGGAGACATTTCCTCCCACAAAATGAGGCTTAAATAAGTCAAGAATTGTGTGGCCACAGAATTCTCAGGGTCAGTTTAAGAGTAAAAGGCAAACTTCCGTGGACAGCAGTGAGGTTGAGGACAAACCGCCCCAGCCAGGAAGGACTTGTAAGGCAGCATGTGGACAGTCTGAGGAGGCTGCAGACCCACGTGAGGATGACCAGAGCCTGGGCCTCTACGTGCGACACTTAACCTAGAGACGCTAGAAAAGGCACACTTGCGGTGGCGTGTGTCCCACAGCTGCCACCATGTCTGGCATAAAAGCGACAAGCCATTCTTTACCGGATTCCCCAGTGCACTGAAAGCATGTTGCACGAAAGTGTTTGGATCGTGCGGACGTGAGGAGGGCCAGGCACCTCTACATGCGGGTGGCGGGCGTGGACCCTCCCCATGCTCAGAGCCCTGGGGGGCAGTCTGCGCCCCCTCCCTCCTGCGACATGCTCCTGGGGGTCAGGCGGCCCTCAGGGAGGAGCCGGGACACCAGCTGGGGTCCAGCTCCACGCGTGGCTGAATGTTCACAGTGTACACGGCATTCGTGTTAGCAGACACGGGTGGTGGTGGTGGAATCAGGCAACAGCCCCAGCGGAACAACCCTGGGCTCCACGTACACTTGCAAGAACTGGAGAAGAGCCATCAGGGAGAAGAAACAAGAGGGCGCCCGGTGGGGGCTTGGGGGGATGGCCATCGGGGGTGCTCCAAAGTGGTAGTGGTCAGCGCTCAGGGTGGGAGACGGCCAGCAGAAGGGGGGGAGCCTTCCCAGAGGACAGGGCAGAGAGCGGCCCCCCACGGCCTCAGAAGCCAAGACTTGCTCACAGACGTCTCCGGAAAGTGAGAGGGCCTGAGAGAGCAGCCCAGACACCCTCCCGCTCAGGGAACAGCCCAGACTCAGCGCTGTCCTACGTGGTGGTTACAGTTAATCACACGCCTTGAAATAATCCCGTGGGAAGAGTTCAGTGCCTCCTGAGGCCCCAGAGTTCTGGGGAGCACGACACCTCAGCTTGAGGCATTACCAGCGTTGTGTGGGAAGATTCACTGATTGGGACATCGGGGAGCTGCATCCGCTCCCCTCCTGCTGAGGAATCTGAGGAATCTGAGCACAGAAGCCGACAATCGAGCAAACCCTCCAGAGTTTCGCTCCTTCCCGAGCTAGGGCCTGGCCTCTAACAGGCACCCCAGCTGGGCATCCTGCAGTCTCTTGACTCCCTTCTCCACTAAGTGTTTAAAAGTAAACCACATCTGTGAGGCCTTTCTGCAGCACAGACCGCCCAATCACAGGCAGCCACATGTAGCCGTCCTTGAACCCAAGGCTGCTTGGGGGCAGGCTGAGGGCAGCCGTGCTCCACTTCACATGCCCGCAGTGAACACAGTCCCGAAGGCACTGCACGGCCCTGGCTGTGGACACGGGATGCGACCTACATTCAGAGGACACCCCAGACACCCCGTCCTCCCCAGTTCCCCGACTCAGTCCTCGCCCCCAGGCCCCCTCCTCCTCAGGGCTCACCCACAACGGCGTCCCCCTGGCCCAGCCACCTGCACCAGCCGTCCAGACCACCCCCTGAGCCACTGCCCCGATCCACTCCCACCGTCTTGAGTCCCTTTAACGCATTTACAGCCTTTGTTCTCGTCTGCCCCGTGTCCCAGTCGAGCACGAGGCTCTCAAGAGCCAGGACCCTGTTAGCCCACACAGCCTCGCACCGCGCCCAAACCAAGTCCATCCAGTGAATGCGTGTTGAACAAAAGAATTGAGCAATGACTCCATGTTCCCTCCTGGTCTTCTTACGGAACCTTTCTTTGCCCAATAATAAAAGACATGTGGATTAAGATGTTTCTTGATTTTTCCATTCCTGGCCTCTTGCAAGGTCATTGTTCTGGGTTTGCATGACCTACTTTTCTTTCTCAGACTGGATACTGAAGGGTGTGAAGGTTATTGTAGTGACATAGCCATGAATTAATCTTCCCACTGGAAGAAAAGAATCCTACTTAAATAAAGTGTTTAAGAAATTGCTGATGACTAGGACAATACCATTAATCGCATCTCTGCTTTTCAATTCTTTCCGACTGTCTTTATACTAATCACTTAAATTTATATATCAATAGGGTGAATTTCACATAGAAAACCACAGAAGTGTGGTCTGGGCCGCACACCAGGGATGGCCATGGGGAGCTGTCAGGGGCTGGCAGGGAGCCCTGGGTGAGGGCTGGGGCCAGCGTGAGGGAGCGAGGCCATGAGATGTGAACCGGGGGCTGCCTGGCAGGGCGGAGCCGAGTGAGGGCTTCTCAAGAGTGAGCTTAGGGACGCCCCCCACGGATGAACTGTCCCCCAAGAACCACATCTGCATCGTAGGCCTGGGTCTGCTCTGGGGCCTGTCAGGAGGAACACAAAAATATAGGTTCGGGAAACTTACACTCTGCTCAGACAGAAAGATGAAAGTGCAGGGACCAGGCGGGGACAGAGAGGGGACAGTGAGGGGACAGAGAGGGGACAGGAGGGGACAGAACTCCACGGCTGCTGCACACGTCAGGGTGAACTGAGTGGGCAGTGTCCTGCAGAAGGTCCTGATGGAGCAGGTCGCTCAGGGCTTCCCGGGGAGGGGCAGACACAGAGCCCAGGGGTCCGGCTGGATGGACATCACGGGGTGCATCCTGGGTTGGGAGCCCCTGCAGTACACACCAATGACCCAGGAATGGGGGTCCTGGGGCCTGGGGACACTGTGCCTCCACAGAGGTCAAGTTTAGCAGCGAGCTTGGAGAGGTCAGAGAAACCTTTAAAGCAAAAGAGGGGTGTCGTGGAGCCAGTGGAGACACGAGGAAGAGAAGGGTGCCCCGTGGGGCTGCTGGGGTGCAGACCTAGGGCTGGGGCAGGCGTGCTACCCCCATGAACAAGGGGGAGCTCAGGAGGGCCCCCGAGCCCGGGGATGCCTCAGTCAGAAACAGGAGGACCCCCCTGAGCCTGGGGGGCACCTCAGTCAGAAGCAGGAGAAGACCCCCCAGAGCCTGGGGGTGCCTC
>ML663576.1:1270576-1309212 GCA_007570785.1 Antilocapra americana
GGGGGTGCCTCAGTCAGAAGCAGGAGAGGACCCCCCAGAGCCTGGGAACACCTCAGTCAGAAGCAGGAGAGGACCCCCCAGAGCCTGGGAATGCCTCAGTCAGAAGCAGGGGAAGAGACCCTCAGGGACAGCCTAGCCTGGAGGGGCCCACAGGTCCCGGGTGGAGGCCAGAGGCAGGGCGCCGGTCCCCTGCAGCCTCCCCAGGTTCTGGGTACATCCTGCCATTCATCCCCTGGGCCTGGGACCTGGATCCGTGGCTCCGGGTGGCCCAGCCTGACCCCGTGGGGCGGGCATCTGCGGCGACCTTCCCCGGGCTCCTGTCCGGGGGCCCTGGGGCCCTGGGCACCCTCATGTTCCTTCTCAGCCCTTGCCAGTCAGAAAGCCCCCCGGGCTGCAGACACCGTGTGCCCCCTCTGGCTGTAGGCGAGGTCTCTCCCAGGCAGTCACATCGCAGCTGAAACGCACCCCACCATCAGGCAGCGGGGCCATCTCCCTCCAACCCTGCCCAATGTCCTGCCATTTTATTAAAAAGGAGGATCTGGAATCCGTGGGGAAAAATATCTGCTCTCGAGAGGCTGTGCTGCTCAGGGACCTGGGGCCCAGAGAGACCGCCCAGGGGCACTCGGGGCTCGTAGGGAGTGGACAGGGGCCACAGTTGACCTGCCCATCTACCAGACAAAACTTTCTGAAAGAAAACACTACTGCAAGCAGTTTAAATCTGTTCCTCACACTTCTGCTGTAATGGACTCCCCAGCAGGCTTGGGCTGTTCAGGAAAGCTGGGAACGGAGGGAGAGGATTCAGGGACAGCTGCCCCTCCCAGGCCAGCTGCCCCTGCTTGCACGGGTATTTCTGGTTTGCATCTACAAACAAAAATGGTAATATCTGTCAGTTGTTTAAAGCAACTCTAGGAGTTACTATTTATTTAATTCCTCACTCAACACAGGAAAATTTTAGCCAAGAAGCCCAAGTAAGAAAATTGATTACATGCAATTTTATAAATATTAAAAACATCACAGTGTATGTTTTCAAAGGACTTGAAAGTGTATCCATCGTGTGCCCAAACATTTGCGTGAAACTGCTTTTGATTAATTTCTGAGTCATTTTAAGGATCCTTAAGGATCCACATACTAAAGTATTTTAGTCATTCTTCATTGTCAGTCAAGGTCGGGATTAATTCTTCAGAACTGGCTCTTAATAATTGCTCACAAAATTGAAAGACATCCTCTGAAGAATAAAACTTTATTGACAGTAAAGATGAAAAAGCCTCAGAGGACTCTGAAGGCAGTTCTGAGAGGGGACTTCTAGACAAGGAAAAAACACACAAGAAACTGATAAAAAGTAAGCAAGAGAACAGCAGGAGAGTGAGTTGGATGCACTCTGCAGCTACGTGAAATTAAGCAGACCGAAGTCCATGTGTGGAAAGCAGCTGGTGGCACAGTGGATGGTGGTTCGCTGTGTAGTACATTATGGTTATCTTTTTCCCTTCTTCTAAAATTGGTTCAATGCAGGTACACAACTTTTGCATTGGAAAAATTAAATTTTGTTTGCAAGTAAAACAGCTCAATTTAAAACCCAGCTGTAAAGGTGTTTATTTTTCGCTATCTCCCCTCCTCATTTGAAAACAAAGCTGGCCTGCTTTCTCTGGTCACGGGGGCCCGGTGTCCTTCTCAGGGAGGATTGTTACAACACCATTCTTATTTCAGATGGGCACTCTCCGGACGATCGCATCGGCCTCTGTTGAGCAGGACGCCGTGGCCACTCAGCACCTGGGACCCTTGAGGGCTCCTCATCCTGAACCGCCTGGAGCCGTCCTGACCCTGCTGCCCAGCCCCCTCCTCGGACCACGTCAGCGTCCCCTCCACTTGGGAAGCTCGCTTCATCTGCAACTGTAATTCAGCCTTGAAATTTCATCTCAACAGAACTTTCTCCAGAAAACAGAGCACAACATGACAGATAGAAGGGCTACAGACTCCGCCCGCACTCTGGGCTGCCCCGGTTCTCTGTGGGCAGACAGCGGGTGCCCTCTCTCTGTGGTGCTGAGCTCTGGGAGCACGTGACACGGACCAAGGTGCCTGGCCTGCCGTTCCGAGGTGCCACATCCAGGAATGGTGACGGGCAGCTTCACCCTGCTGGGGACGTTTATTCTGGTGCGCTTCCCCGGCAAGCAGGCGCCTCCAGGGCTGGACTCCTCCAGGGCAGACCTGTACCGAGGGCCTAGGGCCCCGGGCCGGCCCCTGTGACCCCGTCAGTGCCAAAAGCCCAGTTTTCCAGTTCCAAGTCCTAGTACTTGGAAGAATCTGCTCACTGCTGGCTCCCCAGAGCTTGATGTCAGGCACCTTCCTGTCTTCTAATCTGAGAAGGAACCATATCCCTCTCCCTGATGTCCGTGAGATGGGGCAGTTTTTAGACATTCACAGGCTGTTGGAATTTCTGGTTTGGTAAACTGTTTATCCTGACCTGGCCTCCCTCTGCTGTGTGAGCCTCCTCTCTACTGCGTAGGACGCCTTCCTCTCCTGGCCCTCTGGATCCCTGGTGCTGCCCTGCCCCTCGTGCACTCTGCTGACCTCACTCTGGCTGTGCAAGCCTGTGCCATCTGCACAGCCAAGTCCACCAGGTTCCATTTTTCCATCTGAGTTTTCTGCACTTTTTAAGAATGTGTTCCCTGCCCCCAAAACTACAAAAACGCTCTCCTCTTGTCCACGGCTCCAGAATTCTTGTCCTTTCTGCCTCCATCTCACCACTTTGTGGAAGTTAATTTTGTAAATGATGTAGTTGGGGGTTTAGGGGCATAGTCCCCTCTGCCGTCTGAAAACCCTCGTCCTCGGGGGGGGCGTCCAGGGGTTCTGTGAGCTGCTGCCCCTCCTCGGCCTCAGGAAGGTCTGTCATGCCTCCTTTCAGGTCCCCCAAGCCTGGGTCCTGTCCACCTGCTGGGAGACCACCCTCAGCAGCCCACTTGAATTCGCACCCCTGAGGACCCACACTCCCCCCGTGACCCCTTCCTTGGGAGGCAGAGGGCTCCCTGAGCCCCCTCCCTGGCCCCACCCTGGGGGTGGGCACAGTCAGACCCCCAGAGAGTGGCCCCTTGCTGTGGGAGCGGCTCCTGAACCAGGACAGAACCCCCATCCTGAGAGGTGCCACATGGCACTCGGGACGGACCACCCTATAAGTTGCTTTCCCCCACCCACCAGAGTGTCTGCCTGGTGGTACCAGCGTGGTCTCCCCAGGGGTGTCCCTGGTGGGCGACCCTGGGCTCTCCCCTTGACCCCCACCCCTGTGTCCCCACCCCTGTGTCCCGAGGGGCGACCCTGGGCTCTCCTCTTGACCCCCACCCCTGTGTCCCGAGGGGTGACCCTGGGCTCTCTCCCTGACCGCCCCACTCCTGCTCCCGTGGGATCACGCTGAGCTGGGGCCCCTGAGGATGGACACTGGGGCTGTTCTCTAGCCGTGTCTCATTCTGGTCTTGCTGCCTTTGGGGACCGACTAATCTCTAACCAGGAGTGAGCGTCACATCTGTCACTGACCTGCTTGTCCAGAAGGGACAGTGGCTCCCTGCCCCTGCCCGGGAGGGGGGCAACCAGGGGCCCCCAGCCAGCCCAGGCTCCTCTGCCGGGCGCGGACCCCACCCTGCTCCCCGCTCCAGGGTGGGCTCCCCTCTGCCGGCCGCCCTCCTGGCCGGCACCCTCCCTGGGCCCTCACCCCCCCACCCACCGGCACTCTTGGGGCAGGGGCCTCAGGGCAGTTGCAGGGACAGGCCGAGCTCCTCCCACGGCCACAGCTGGTGGAGACCCTGCCCCACGGGGCTCAGGTGTCTGCTGCGTCCCCATGGCCCCTCTGGGCCGGTGCCCATCGTGGCCTGAGCGCTGTGTCCTTACGCCTCGTCCATGAGCAGCTTGGGCCACACATGAGCAGGACACCTGCCCTGCGCCCCACGAGGGCGCCTGGGTGGCTGCTCTGCTCAATGCAGACGAGACCCCAGGCAGAATCACAGACCCACTGGGTCTGTCCTGGCTGCTTCCAGGGACTTAACCTTCCGCTGGAGGCCCTGCTCTGGCCACTGTGGGCCAGCCCACTTCTAGCCGGCCCCCCACTCGCCACTCCTTGTTTCCAAGCTTGCCCACACCCTCCATGCCCACCCAGTGCCTGGTGCACAGCAGCTTCCACAAACCAGGCTGTCACCTGATCGCCCCTTCCCACTGAGACCTTGCGGGCACCCTTCCAGTTGGGCACATGGCCCTGACTGGCCAGGTCCCACCTCAAACACCACTGTGGCCCGAGCACAGGAAGGGCAACGGCCTGGTCCCGGCTGCCCCACTACCCACTGAGATCAAGACCCAGGAGGGGAAGCTCCATGCCGAGGTCTGTAGCAGTTTGGGGGCTGGACAGAGTTGGGGAGGGAGATCCACCCTGGGACCTGGCAGATGACCGAGCCAAGGGCCCTTTACCCCAGACAGCTCCGCATGAGCCTGTCAGATGGAGGGCTCACAGACCGTCACTGAAAGGACGAGTCTAGAACCTCCTGGGAGGACGGACCCAGGCTTGGTCTGCACCAGAGGCCATGAGCGCTACCAATGGCCTGAGGAGGCTGTGTGCTTGCCGCTCCGCTGAGATCGACCAGGCGAGCTGAGAGTGACAGAGATGCGACAGGACTCGAGGAGTCAGGATATTGGGATCCTTCGGGCTTGTTCGATGTGGCTTCTACTCCTGCATTCACTTTCTCTGTCTGTGCCTCTAACCGCCACCCACTTGGAGGCACTTGGGTGTCTGGAGTCTGGGCTCAGCTGGGCCCTTGCTCAAGAGGTTGCCAGGGTGGATGTCGTCAGGAGCTCGGGTGCAAAAGGCCTCTCCCAGGGCACCTCTGCAGGATGGGAGCCTGGCTCCTCAATGGCCAGAGCTGGGCCCCTGGAGGTCACTTCCCCACTCCGCGGGTCTTGGGGCGGAGGAGCGTCGGCAGCCCATTCCATTGGCAAGGGGATCAGGCCAGGAGCTGGGTTCAGGGGCCCCTGCCCAGCTTCCTCAAGTACGCAGACCTGGAGTGGACTGGGCAGGGTGCAGTGGGCTGGGGCCAGCCTGGGAGGCCCCCGTCTCAGGGCTGCAAGATCCCGGCCCAGCGCGGTTTCCGCACCAGAGGCTTTGGGGTGCGTCTACTCTGCTCTCCTGTGGAGCAGTCGACAGAATTCCACAGCTGCCGGAGAAGCAGTGGGCTTTCTCTAAATCTTTAACTCTTCCTTCTGAACTGACATCCCGTCTTCCAGGGTTTCTTCAGCATTCTCAGAAACTGCACAAGGAGAGCTTCCTCCCGAGCTCCTACTTCTGGGTCCAGCCTGAAGTTACTGCTTTGTTCTCACCCCAGACCCCGTCCCCTCCACCCAGCCTGGCCCCAAGGAGGCCCCGTCTGAGCCCACGTGCGCCCCGCGGGGCCCTCCGTCCAGCCTGCCGGGTTCTATGGCCCAGGGCCTTCTGAAGCCGCCCTGCTGGCAGGGCCCTCTCAGCACTCCCCCGTCAGGATCCCTCTGCCGACGCCCTCCGGGGCAAACACGAATGCGCTCCCTGCCGCCTGGCCTTCTGATCAGGAGTCTCCCGCCTGTGACTGTGGTTTTTTCCAGCTCCCCCACCTCTGCTGATTGTCCTGAGCAGGAAGTAGACTTTCTTACTCTTCCGTTATCGGCTTTGCCATCACGCTGGCCTTTTTCCTGTTCTGAACAAAGTTGACTACATCCCCACTGCCCTGCCGTTACAAAGCTAATTGCAACCTTTAACATCAAACAATCTGAAAAAACACACCTTCTTCATTTTCTGCCCCACACATCCGTCCTTCTCTGTGAAAATATTACGACGTTTGGTTCCCTCCTTTCCCTTCTTGGCTCTTGTGAGCTGGGGGCCTGGGCTCCAACCGCGGCTTCTTGGCTTGCTCCCGACTCACTCCGCTTCAGCCCTGTCTCCGTGCTGACCAAAGCCACTTCTCAAAACATCGACCATCAAATAAAAGCCCTCTGCCCGTGGGCTGAGCAGTGACGCCTGCCGCAGGGGATTCTCTGGGGAGCAGCCATCACTGGGCAGATGGGAGCATGAGAGGTGTACGGGGGTGCCTGTGAAAAACAGAAGCTGGGGTGGGGCAGGGTTGGACCAGAGCCTCCAACAACGACGCAGACCTGCCACGGCCCTTCCAACCCAGCGGGGGCTCCTTGGGTCAGTGGTGCTGCTGTGAGCCTGTGACCCGGTGACCCCCAAGCTACAGCTAAGCCCATGGCTCCGGACTGAGGGAAGGGAGGGACAACCTTGCAGCTGGGCACAGACTTTCAGGAGCTCCATTTCCAGGGAGAAGCACCATGTAGACTGGGGGGCAGGTGGGGGCCAGGGAGCTTACCAACTAGAGCTGCTGCCCATCAACAGGAAGCTGTGGACCCCTACATCCTCCCAGAGTCCACCCCAGAGACACTAAGAGCCTCCCAAGCGCACACAGAGAAGTCGGAGGCCCAGAACTGGACAGGTGTGTGACCCCAAGTCCAGAGCCAGGAGGGGCCTGCAGGACAAGGTTCTGAGCAGGGAGCCCCACACTCGCCCCAGCCCCGACCTGGGGGGTGGGTCTTCATCCTTCCAGAGAGCAGGCTGTGAACCGACAGGGAGATGAGGCCCCAGAGAGCCCTGGCCTCGGCACGGGGGTTGGGGAAGGCCCTGTGGCTGGATGGTGCTCACGCCGCCTCCCTCCCAGCCTAGTGCTCTGCATGGCAGGGACCCACATTCCAAGTCTCAGAGCGAAGCTGGGCCTCAGCTTCTGCCCAGCTGCCCGGAGTGCGGTCAGTGGACCTAAGTGCAGCCCAGCCTCACCCTGGATTCTCAGACGAGGCCTTCCCCGTCAGCCTAGCTCCTCAGGAATGCAGCTTCAGCCAGACACCAGACCCCTGCAGTGAACACACATTCATCACCACGTACCACAGACGGGAAACACACGCAGGCCCGCACGGGCCCTCCCAGCAGGCCGAGCGCCTGGCGCACAAGACCACACCTGCGCTCCCCGGCAGAAACCACCGCCTCCCGCTCGAGCGCCCCCACCCCTGTGCCTCTGCAGCTCCTCTCTCTACCCGAGGGAGAGGCTGTGTCGAGCTGCCTTTCCTGGCACTTCCCAGCGTCCTCCAGCCAGTCCGAGTGGACTGTGTTCTGGTCAGCAGGGCGGACTTGCGGCAGGTGGGTGGGGGATCAGCTGTGAGCCCGGGTGGGGCTCAGCTATAAACAGGCACCCGACCTCTCGAGTGGAATCAACTACGTTCAGGCAAGCCGATGTTTACAGAGCCCCTAACTCGGCGTCCCGTATTTTATACACCACCGCTCCCTCTGAGGGCCGTTTCTCCAACAAGGGTTCAGAGGCTCAGATGGCGGAGTGGCCCGAGGGCCAGGGTTCGCCCTGGACACTCACTGCCCTTCCTGACCCCAGGCCAGGTGCCCTG
This sequence comes from Antilocapra americana, assembly GCA_007570785.1. Classification (NCBI taxonomy): domain Eukaryota; kingdom Metazoa; phylum Chordata; class Mammalia; order Artiodactyla; family Antilocapridae; genus Antilocapra; species Antilocapra americana. The sequence continues at coordinate 1,278,020 of ML663576.1, forward strand.
CACAGGCCGCTCTCCAGGGTCCTGCCTTGGGGGCAGGACCTGGGAGGCACCCGACAGGGGATGGGCCCTGCCTTGCACACCGAGGCTAAACCCTCCTGGCCGGGGGAACCCTCTCACCAGGCGGCACGGCAGACTGTCCCGCCTCGGCACAGTGCTGTCTGGAAACACCGCACCACCGGCTCCCACCAGGTGGCCCTTCCTGAGAGCTGTCAGGGCCGGGAGCCCCTGAAGCCCAAGATCCCTGAGGCCCACCGGCCCGACGCCCATGGCCACCCCCCCAGAGGCTGGCGCTTGCCCCAGCACCCCAGCCTGAGTCCAGGGTCCAGTCTACATCTCGCAGGAGCCAACAACTTACACTCCAGGGCCTGTGCTCCCCCAGTCCTAGAGGCCATCTTGATTAAGGTGCGCGCTCCCCTGAGACCCCTGGGAGCAGGGGCCCTTTCTGCCTCCTCGGGCGGCTGGGCCCCAGGCGTCCCTGCTTGTGGCCGCACCACCTGATGTCACCTCCAAGGCCACAGGGCCTGCCCCGTGCCTCTTCCCGTCTCTGATGGCACCAGTCATTAGATTCAGGCCTCTGGGGGTGATCTTATCATCAGACCCTTCACCACACCTGCAGACCTTCTTTACGAGTGAGCTTCCACTCGCGAGCACGACCCACTGTGTCACGCCACTGCACCCTCTCCAGGCCCCCCCAGAGCACTTCCCACCTGCAGCTCTAAGTGACTCCCCAGGGGGACCCTCCCTGCTTTCCAACCTCTAGCCTCCTTTCAAGATGTTGACTGGGAAAAAATGTATAACCTATAAGTTGAGTATTATGTTTTATTTGGAGACACACTGAGGACTCGAGCCCAGGAAGACAGCCCCTTGGATGCTCATAGGGGCTGCTCCAGAAAGGCAAGGGGGATGCGAGAGCCGAGGTATATGGGAGCTTTACATCAAAAGCCCGTGGTCGAACATCAGAAGATTACTGTTATAGAAAACTAGACGTTACAAGTTAATGAGTTTAGTGTTGCTCCATGCATGGGAAGGTGTGGGAGTCTGGTCTACTTGAATTGTTCCTTTCGTGGCACCTCAGCTGTCTGGGCGCACGGTTCCATGGTATGATGGTTAGCACTTTGGACTCTGAATCCAGTGATCTGAGTTCATGTCTCAGTGGAAACTGCCAACCTTTTCACTTTCACTTTTTCTGCTTCCCTGGTGGGTCAGACTCTAAAGAGTCTGCCTGCAATGCAGGACACCCGGGGTCGATCCCTGGGCTGGGAAGATCCCCTGGAGAAGGAAATGGCAATCCACTCCCATGGATGGAGGCGCCTGGTGGGCTAGAGTCCATGTGGTCACAAAGAGTCAGACACGACTGAGCAACTTTACTTTCACTTTCGGCTGTCTGGGGCCAGCACCCCACTTTCTCCACCCTGAGTCCCCTCAGGGTGCACGGCTGAGGGCGGCGCAGCATCGTTTATTGACACTGCAAGTGCCACTCTTATCCACAAAGACCTGGCTTGCATGGATATGGTCATCATAATAAATGCCTGCTCTGTTATGGCCAGGCACCTCAGACTCTTTAATCAACAGAAACTGATGAGGCCAGGCGTGGAACTCGGGCAGGTCCTTCCTGGGGCTCCTGCTGCAGAAAGAGGAGCAAGGACAAGACAGGGCGCTCTTGCGTGCCTCCTGGGGAGCAGGGTGCGAGCTGGCTCTCCATACAGGTGAGGGTCAGGGTGGGCCCAGGCGTCGGGCCAGCAGGGGCCTTAGGCGGTCCTCCCTCACCCTCTGGAGGTGCTGCTCGCAACGATCAAAGGCAGGACCCCACTTTTGCCCCCAGAACCTCAGAAGCAGAGGTTGGTTCACAGCCTTTTCGTGTCTCGTTGCTCACGATGCACTGCACAGGCACCCAGCTGTCTTGTCCCTCATAGTTTCTCCGAATCTGCTGCTCAGGAAACCTTTGTCCAAGGGCGAGTGCTCTGGAGAGGGGCGCAGGCCCCAGGCTGTCTCACAACCATGAGCACTTGCTTAGTCCAGGTATGGGGCTAAGCCTGCAGAAGTCCCTGCTGCCAAGCAGGACCCTGGACGGCCCCCTGCAGCCCCCAGAGTGAGCCGAGAGGAAAGGAGGCCCTACTCTGCGTGCCACTGCAGGGAGTCCTGGCCTCGTGAGCTCCTCCCCCGACTGCCTCCTCCACCCTGCAGCACTGGCTTTGTTAGGGCTCGGGGTTCACCCACAGGCTTAGAGGCTCAGGAAAGTGGGTAACTTGCTCTGGGAATCCTAACTAGCCCTGAACAGTCACTGTGACTTGGCAGCCCTAGGAGCCCCTCCCTGGCTTTCCTCTGCAATCAGCCTTCCGTTTCCCCTTGGCTCGGCCAGATGGGCTAGGAGAAGCCGGTCTCTGGACCGAGGGCCTCCTCTTTCCTCTTCCCTCCCAGCCCGCATACAGGGCCAGCTCTGCCGGCAGCTCCCCTTTGGCCCCTGCTGCTGCAGCCGGGCTGGCTCAAACCCCATGAACTCCGGGGTGACAGAGCGAGGGTGTCCCTACAGCACATCACCCGATGACCAGAAGACCCCTGGGAGAGGCGGTGGGGAACACCCCTTTGGGCCAGATCCAGCCAGTATCGCCATTTGGGGGCCTGGAGCTCCCCAGGGCTCCAGCGGAGTCCCAGGGTCGAAAGGCCCAGACCTCTGCTGGCGCAGAAGCACAGCCGAGCACTGGAGGACACTTGCGCTGGTGGCCTCCCCCACAAAATGGCATTTGCTCACCAATCAGCTCTTCATCAATGGATATTACAGATACAGGTGCTAGCTGCCTTGTTCCCAGATGCGGTCCAAAAAGCCAGAGGATGTCCCTCAGAGCTGCTCGACTGGCCAGTGCCAGGCTGAGGGTCAGACAGGTGGCTGGCACTGCTGGCCTTGACCCACCTGGTGGAGACTCCTGTTGTGGGGCTGAGGTGTCCGTCCTGTTCAAAACCGCAGACTCCGGCTTCCCCTGTGCAGCCCAGAACTGCTAAACCACTGCGAGGACCCTCCTAAGTCTTTTCTCCACTCACCCCCTCTCCCTTCAGGATCCAGCCAGTGATCCGCAGGATCCACAGGCCCCCCAAGAGACCCTGTGATGGAGAGGCACAGCAGCCCACCTGGGACTAGCACCACTGGACTCCCCGGGAGACCAGGAGGCAGGATGGGGCAGCAGCTTCCGAGGCCTGGACACACAGACAGGAGAGGGGCCAAGGGAGGGGGCTCTGGGGTGACCCAGGTGAGGGTCTGAGGGAGGGGGCTCTGGGGTGACCCACGTGAAGGTCTGAGGGAGGGCACTCTAGGGTGATCCAGGTGAGGGTCTGAGGGAGGAGGCTCTGGGGTCACCCAGGTGAGGGTCTGAGGGAGGAGGCTCTGGGGTGACCCACGTGAAGGTCTGAGGGAGGAGGCTCTGGGGTCACCCAGGTGAGGGACCCAGGGAGGGGGCTCTGGGGTCACCCAGGTGAGGGGTCTGAGGGAGGGGGCTCTGGGGTGACCCACGTGAAGGTCTGAGGGAGGGGGCTCTGGGGTGACCCAGGTGAGGGACAGAGGGAGATGTTCCCACACTCCAGGTCACCATCCCATTTGTTACCTCCTGTGATGCCCCCGGGGTTGCCTCCTGCAGGTGTCCAGCCTCAGGAACTCCCTCAGTCCCTTTGCCCCTTGACCTGCTCTTTCTAGAGGTGGCCTTCAAGCCAGAACTCAGGTCCCGGTGTCCGGACTGTGCCTGGTCTGGATGGAGAGACCTCCAGCTGACCTCCCAGAGGCCCTGCCTCTCAGGCCTGCAGTGGTTGCTTGGATGGTCGTCAGGCCTCTGCCAGGGCTGCCCTCACATCTCTGTCTCCCCCCAGCTCTGTGGCTCCATCCCGGGTCCCTATGTGGAGGTAGGCCTGGCTACAGGAGTCCTGCCTGAAAGGACTGCGCTTTCCTGGGGACGCTCTGCGACCCCACCAAGCATCTCCATGCTGGGCGGTATCCTCTGGTTCAGTCGGCGTCATCCCGGCTCTGACGTCACAGGTGACCCCTCCCCAAGACGGAGTGTAATAGGGCGCAAGCCCCCCTGGGGGGCTCGTGGCTGTGTGTGTGTTTACACGGCTCCTGCCCTTCTAGAGATGAGGGACTGTTTCACACACGGGACCTGTGTGGAGAAAACTCACACTGACCTCCATCTTATCCAGAATAAAATGGAGGGTGGGGGTGCCTTGAATGCAAGGCCCACAGGGTTACCTGGGGAGCCTGCAGGTACGTCGAGGGCACCCAAACCCTGGGCCGCTCCACAGCCCGCGGCCCTCTCCCCCACCCTCAGGAGCCTCAAGGAGGCAGGCCCAGGAGGGTGGGCTCTCCCGGCTCTGGGCCCTGCTTTGACTCCAGGAACTTGCTGAGCCCCCACAGGCTTGTCTCCAGGAGACCTGGGTGGTGACTTCTGACGTCAGATAGCCTCCCCGTCCGCAGTCTGCCTGGCTCACACCTGCCGGTTAGCGCCAGGCGTCACCCCGCGTGTGGACAGAAAGGCCTCAGTGCGGGGCCAGCCGGAGCCCCTGAGGTGCGGTCTCCTTGCCAGCAGGCGGGGCAGCCCCGAACTCTCCTGGATCCAGAGACGCGGGCTGGGCAGGCTTGTGCCCAGGGCCGCAGGCTCACCAGCTCCCTTCTCAGCACAGAGCTGCCTCCCGCCGTCTCCCTGCTCTTCCAAGGGAGCCTGGGGTGGAGGCTAATCACAGGCCCTTGTCTGCGGAGCATTCATGAAGCGATGAACAATTACTGCACTTGAAGGAACCCTATCATCAACCAAAGGAAAAGACTATTTTTCTGTAGCATGTGAATTCAGCTTTTATGACTAAATGACTACTTAAATCTTAAAACTCTAATCATTACCATTTGCTTCCTAAAAATAACTGTCTCCCAAGTCCATATTTAGAACAGAAAACACTGTGCTTGGAATGCTTCTGCTGCCCCAGGAAGGCGCCCGCTCCCAGAGCCCTGCCTCTCCACTGGCCACTTAACCCCTTCCTGCCCGTGAAGGAGCCGTTTGCTCTTAGGGGATCCCGACAAGGAGACAGAGTCCTGCAGTCACCCAGACAGGGACGGGCAGACGGAGGGCGCTGGGGCAGACCTGGGCCCCCCTGGGCCTCCATCCCACAGGGCAGCACCGGGGGCCTTGTCCTACCGGCGGCTGTGGCAGAGGGTGAGCCCCCAAGGGCAGGGCGGGGCTTCCTGCCCTTGACACTGGTGGGGAGGGGGGCAGAGGATCCCAGGCAAAGGCCCCTCCCCCCACAGAGCGTGTTTTGTGGACACGAGAGCAGGTGAGTGTGCGAGGCTCTTGGTGTAGAGGCACACAGGCCCGTTCTCCGGGCATGCTTTCTTTTTGCTCACGGCCGCTCGGAGTGATGCCTGACACCTGACATTCTTCCAGGAAACAGAGCAAACTCTGACTCAGAGCCAGTGACTCAGTCCTCTCTGGAACTGGCCTCAGCAGAGTCTGCACCTTCCTGGCAACTTGCAGGAAGCCCCAGGGGACCAGGGCACCTGGAGCGGCCAGCTGAGGAGCGGGTGGGGGGCAGGCTGCTGCCCTCGCCCAGCTGCACGGCTGCATAGGGGCTGTCAGGGATCAGGCTGCCTGCCAGCCCCGTGGAGAAGGCCTTTGGGAATGTGGAGGGTCTCACCCAGAGGAATCAGCAAGGGCCGGGGCTTCCCTGGCTCTTCCCACCACTCCCGGAATGTCAGGAATTTCTAGGAGTTTCTGCCATCCTTGCAAACTGGAGGGGCTGCCACGGCCCCATGGGACAGAGGTAGAGACCTAAGACTCTGGGTCAGAGACAGAGAATCCTCATGCTAAGATGGACTTTTCTTGTCGGGGTTCCCCAAGCCCCTCCCCACCAGCGATGCAGAGGCCACGCCTGCACATACACACCCGTAAGGAACACGGTCCCTACACGCTTGCCCCTGTTTCCCAGGGACACACGCCTCCCCAGCCTGCTCGTCAGGCAGCTTCCCCGGAAAAGCAGGGCCGGAGCTTCACTGAGGGCTGTCTCAGCCCCAAGGTGCTCATCGAATCCTGTTTTCAATTCTGTAGTGACACACAGAAAAAATCTGAAGGCACAGTAAGGGGGTCGTGGGTTAAAGGACCTGAACAGTGCCCTCGGGGTCTTACACACGTGTCCCATTAAAAAAACCACATTGCAGAAGTACGCTTAAGAGCCTGGAAAACTGATCAAAATACACTTTGAAGAGAAAAAAATGGGTGACAAGTGTATACAAGAGACTTCCACTTTGGAGAGAGGGAAGTGTATGTGCAAGCACAAGAAATGAACCACAATGAGAACAACAGTTACTTGGGGAAACGGGCTTTGGGGTGATTTCTAGCATTCACGTTTGCTTATCTTTACTGTGTATGCTAGCAAAGTATAGGAAAATGCATCATTCTGGAAGAACTAGGTGAATGTCTTTAAAGACAGAATGCTGTTCCCACACAGGATAGAGCAACGGCCCTGAGGAGCTGGGGCATCGGGCCTGCCCCCGCCAGGCATCTCACCCTCTTCTGTGCTGACTGGCAGAGTCCACATCCACCCTGAAGAGCCTGACAAGGAGATGGCGACAGTGGTCAACCACGCATGGTCGCTCAGGACATCCTGCTGTCCCACTGCTCCTCATGCTCACGCACAGCCATCATCAAGGTTCTGACCTCAGAAGCTCAGTCACAGCTGCCTGCAGCCCTGGCAGAGATGGACGTCTCCTAGCTCCCTTCCCAGTTGCCCACCAGCCTGGGCACAAAGGTCAAGAGTCTAACCGAATGTTCTTCCAGGTTCAAAGGCTCATTGCCCAAGTGCCAACAGTAGTTTGACCTGATCCCAGAATCACAGCCCCAGAATTGAGAAGACATTTCCCTGAAGAGAGAAATGAGGAAGCAAAGACTTCACTGGGAAACCCGAGGAATATTAACAAGGGTGGGAATGCCATCAAGAATTTGACAAGTTACAGCCGCCGTTACTTCTGTGAAGGTTTGAGAGCAGAGGGGAGGAAGGAGGGAGCAAGAGGGAGGCCCTGGGACCCCACCCGCCTCTCACCTCAGCCCTGCCCGCTCCCTCGAGGCCAATCCGGTCCCTGTGTCCGAGCCCCGCTTCTGGCGGCCGTCACCCACTGAGTTAAGACCATCCAAGTCCCATTGGGATCGTGGGCACTTTCCTGGCCATGCACCTAGCACTGCGCACCCTTCAACCTCCACCCCGCGGTGCAGGCCAGGCTCACCTCCTGAAGGTCCAACAGCGAGGGTTCCTAGCATCCGTCTTCCCGAGACCCTTCAGGGCTCCCTGCCTGCGCCCCCCGCGTGTTCCGCTCCTCACTCTTCTCCCAGGAGCACCTTCCACTGCCTCTGCTGCTGCCCAGGCCTGGCGGCCCCTGAAGCCCTGCGTGGCTCCCCCAGCACCGGGCACCTCCCTGCACTCAGTTCAGAGACCACTGACTTCAGCTCCTTGTCACTCTGTCTTTCCCTATCTAACGTTTTTCAGATTACAAATTCCTAGAAGAGAAAGACACACAGCAAGGAGACCTCAAAACAAATGTGTGAAATGACAAGGGTGGGCACAACCAGTGGAGACGCCGCGAAGGCGGCTGACCAGCCACCAGAAAGAGCAAAACTTTCTGATTCGTACAGAGCCAGTTTTCTGCATGATTGCTGAGAGAATACAGTTCGATGCCCTGAAAGAAAGGTGAGCTCCTGAAGATGGAGAGAAGGATGGAGGTGCTGGGGGAGGGCCTGGGGCCGGCAGGGACCCCCACCTCTGTCGGGTCAGGTTTGATCCCATTGTTCACAAGCCTGCCCTGGGCCTTTGTTTCCAGGTCAATAAATAAGAGTATCAGGGACAAAAGCCCTGTTCTGAGGGCAGGGGCGGGGAGCGGAAGGGCGAGGCTGCTGAGAGCTCTAGCCTGCAGGCCTGGGGGCCGAGGCGGGATCAGGCCAGAGGATGTGAGAGGTGTGGCAGCCACGCAGCCCAGTGAGGGCTCCTGGGAGGAAGCGGACCAGCTCAGGAAACCCCAATTCCTGCCCATGCTGAGCAGCGTGGCCGTGGGACCGGCCCACAAGCCCCAGGGCGGAAACCGCCCGCTGCACGCTGGCTTCCTCTGCCCTGTCACAGGGGCCTGAGCAGGGCGCGGAGTGGGGGACAAGGGCAGCTTGTCCCAAACAGCTGGGAGGCAGAGAGGAGGTCCTGGGCCTGGAAGGAGCCTGGGCGCCAAAGGCGTGGCGTTGGTGTGGAGATGACAGCCACTCCTCCTTGCCGTGGAAGACATGAGAGATTGAGCGGTAAAGCCACCGTCTTGATTCCACACATGGAAGGTTCTTAATAACAGGAGATGGCTCCTCAGATTAGGTCAGTGCTTGAAAATGCTTCAAGTGTGTTTCATAATTTTATTTCCAAAGTTTCAAAATCTTCAAGTCATTAGTTCAGCTTCCAGGTCGTGGGGGAAGGCCCTCAGGATTCCTGATGTGCCCAAGGTCAAACAGAAAGCCTGGTGGCAGGGACATGGCAGGACCCAGGCCTGCCCACCCCGGCTTTCTCCTGTGTCCGAGGAACCACAAGACATGGACTCTTGGCGAGTCCAAACACTCAGGGGGTGTGGGACCGTGGCAGGGACAATCATGAAATGTCAATAGCAGCCTTCATCAGCGGAGCCCTGCCAGGCACCAGGTGTCTCCACAATCCATTTAATCCCCCGTTTTCCACAGTATTAGACGCTGTTGTCCATGGTCTGATCCAATCTCCTGCGAGATCACAGAGACTCTCAGGGAGCGGAGGATTTGGGATTCAAATTCAGAAGACAAGACTCCAGGTCCATACTTCCACCTGCTCAAGATTGTTTCTTAGCTGAAACCAGGCACTTTGTACTTGAAGGGGTGATGACCTTGGGTGCGTGATCTCCTGTCTTCCCTCCCACCCCACCTGCACCAACGGTCTGCCTCCCACCAGTGAGACCACGGGCGTGGGGACAGGAGCATTGAGACAACTACTCTGCCACTTGTCAGAGGCTCCAGAAATAGGCTGGATGTGGGAGGGTTACTAGCACAATATGCACACATATTTTTAAAAAGGTAAGCATGAACAATTCCAAATACTGGCAAGGATGTGAGGCAACAAAACTCACACATCTCGTGGAACTACATTCAACCCAAGGACACTGAAGAGAAGCTTGGTGATTTCTTACAGAATAAACACACACCTGTCCTGTGGGCATGCGTGCTCAGCTGCTCAGTCGTATCCGAATCTTTGAAACTGCATAGACTCTAGCAGGCCAGGCTCCTCTGCCCATGGGATTCTCCAGGCAAGAATACTGGAGTAGGTTGCCATTTTCTCCTCCAAAGGATCTTCCCAACTCAGGGATTGAACCTGTCTCCTACGTCTCCTGCACTGCCAGGCGGGTGGATTCTTTACCCCTGGGTCACCCAGGACGCCCACACACCTGCCATAAGAACTACAATTCCATCTGAGATGTTTATCCAAGAGAAATAAACACATGTGACCACACAAAGACTTGCACGTGAATGTTCTAGCAGCTTTATCTCTAACAGTCCAACAAAGGGAACAGCCCATGAGGCCCGCCATGTCTACAGAAGGCGAGTCGTGGTGTGTCTGTGCAGCAGACCTGGCCTGGAGGTGGACAGGGCTGGCCACTGATGGCCACACCTGAAGCTCTCACACCTAAGACCACCCGCTTTAAGTTCCTACTTCAGTGCAGGAGAAAATGAATCTAAGGTAGAAGAAATGGAAGGGAAGTGAACTGAGATGGCCTGGGAGGGGAAGCAGGGAACCTCTGGCCCGCCTGCTCTCCTCGTCTTCATCTACCTGCCCCGAAGGCGCCCCGGAGAGTGAACCCTGAGGGGAGAGCAGCTCCTGATAAGAGAGCAGCCCGTAACCTCCTGTGGCCGCTGTTGAGTTCTCAAGGTCAGCAACAGTTCTAGGCTCGCTAAGGTGTTTCCTGGCGCACAAGGCCCGTCCGTTTAAGGCCAAGAAACTGCCCGTGGGCTGTACCACTGCAAGCCAGGCTTGCCGTTCAGTTATTAGACATCAAGGAATGGGATCCCTCGGAGAAAGACCCTTCCCTCAATATTCTCAAGCCATCAGCTCTTCTCAACTTAACCTCTAAATTCAGTGCAATCCAAACCAAGACCCCAGTAGGTTATTCTGTGGGTTTTGACAAGCTGATTCCCAAGTTTATACAAAGAGGCAGAAGATCTCACTGACCAACACTGCAATAGGGAAGAAGGACACGGCAGAGGGCTGCACTGCCCAACGCAGGACTCTCTAAAGACCACACCGTTCAGGGCGGTGCGGGGCTGGCAAAGAGCAGACACGCACACCAGCCGAACAGAGCAGAGCTTTGCTTTCACTAAGTTTTCCTATTGTTTTGTTGGGGCTTCCCTGGTGGCTCAGTAGTAAAGAATCTGCCTACAGTGCTGGTAGACCCAAGTTCTATCCTTGGGTCAGAAGACCCCCTGGAGAAGGATATGGCATCCCACTCCAATATTCTTGCCTGGAGAATCCTATGGACAGAGGAGCCTGGTGGCGACAGTCCATGGGGTCGCAGTGAGTCAGACACGACCAAGCAGCTCACACACACAACATTGCTTAATTGCTCTGTTCTCTGCTTCTTCAGCTTCTTTTTTACCTTTATTAACTGCTTTCCTTTTTGTCCTGTGGATTTGCTCTATTGATTTTTTAAAAATTGATTGTTTATATTTTTCCACCATGTCTATTTCCAGGTAAATGTACTTAAAGCAATACTTCTCTAGGTATAAGTTAAGCGATAATCCACAGCTCACATGAACCTGTACGTGTGTGTGTGCATCTAAATGGCCCCACACAGGCGCACGCACGCATTTCTGAGTCTTTATCTGTTTGTGCTGCCTTGTCAGAAGGCTCCTAGATTTGATCTTCCATCCACTAATTTTCTAAACAAGTGTCAAGAACTTTGCTCTCTATCCCATTTCCTGTCTTTGTTGTGCTCACTACTGTTGCTTCAGCCGTAACGATTCTATTTGATCCAATTTCATGACTTCGTTCTGCTCACATCCTCTCTTCTGTGAGGGTGTTTAGTCTTCTGAAGGAGATGACAGAGGACCAGACGGTTGGATGGCATCACCGACTTGATGGACATGAGTTTGAGTAAGCTGCGGGAGCTGGTGATGGACAGGGAGGCCTGGTGTGCTGCGGTCCGTGGGGTCACAGGGTCGGACATGACTGAGCGACTGGGCTGGACTGAAGGCTACTGCTCACCTCACAGAGGGCCCCGCGGCCCTCCTCTGTGCCTCGTCTGGTCCAGGTCTAGCGGGACCCCACTGGCATGTTTTGTTCAACTGGGCTTCCCTTCCTCATGGCTGTGCCTCTTGGGGGTCCAACTGTCTGGGCCTGTGACTCCACACTCCCTTGGGGGCCAGCTACCCCGTTAGGTGAAGCGGACAGAGAAGAACCAGGACCAGCCACGGACCATGTCCCCAACAAGGAAGAGACAAGAGTGGCGGGCCAGTGGCTGGAGCAGACACTGAACCACAGCTCAGCCACCCCGCCAGCCGCCTGTCCGCTAGGAAGCCTCCATGCTCAGAAGCACAGGGCCCAGGAGGCACTCCTCTGTGGCCGTGTCCGCCACTCGGGGTGCAGGTGGAGATGTGGGGAGGTGAGCGACAGCTGCCCAGAGCACACGCCGAGCTGCTCGGCCCTGAGCGGCCGTCTGGGGAGGCGTCATGGGAACAGCCCTGGTCCCGAACCCTCCTCGGCCGCTGCCTCCAGCCCTGCCCCGACACCCAAACACAGACACTAGTTCCCACTAGTGTCCCACTGTCTTTCCCCCTCAAACCTACACTTTTCTCTTCTTCTTGCCAGTTTTCAGTACTTAATTCTGTAGACTAAAGCCAAAAGTCAGACTAGGTGCCATCCTCTCTACAAACACACCAGATTGTGCCCAGTGCAGCCAGGTCACCACAAGCTGAGAGCAAACAAAAAACAAGGCCAACTAGAATAGACCCATTCACAACCCCCTGTAGTCACACTTCCTCTGAAGGTGCAGTGAAGCAAGGGGACAGCCAGCACCCATCTGCCTCACTGTCCCTGAGTCCCCAGCCCCAGCCAATGTCAGGTCCGTGCAGATGTGAAGGCTCCTCTGCGTATCCTCAGGGGAAGATCTGCAAATGGGGCTCCACGCACAAGTAACAGTCACAGACAGTCCTGCCCAAGTCAGGCCCCGATGCGCAGAGTCAGCAAAGGCCACTGCATGGGGGACTGAGCGTGTCCCAGTAACTGGGGGGCTGCAACTGCAGGCCACAGGAAACAACTCAAGCCTGCCTGAGAAAGGGAGAGAAGGGACCTGAAGAGGAGTCAACCCCGAGGAAGGCGGGTGCAGACACCAGGTGCCAAGACGCTGATCCACCCGCAACAGGCCCTGTGCCAAGAGAAGAAGTCACGCGCACACGGGCGACTCTGCCACATGGAACGGGAGCCCAGCAGGCAGCGCCCGCTCAGCCCGCCTGCCCATCAACCACGCTCCTCCAGCCCGGGCCCCGCGGTGGCCGCTCATCCAGACTGGCACAGGTGGCTGCAGCGGAGGGGGCCTCTCGTGTGAGCCGGGCCTGAGCTGGACAGCTCGACTCCTCAGACGCTCGCTGCTCACTTAGCGAGTCCCAGGCACCCGCAGGCCGGAGCCACGCTAGCACAGCCCCATGCCCACCAGGACGTGCACAGACCCCTGGGTGTGCAGACTGGCCGCCGCACGTCGTCGGCCTCCAGCGTACCGCTGGACACCCCCGTGTGTCTGCTGCCCAGCGGAGTTTCTCGGGGCTGCCGTTTCCATGCTTCTCTTAAGCAGCGACAGGCTCACCTCCTGGGGGCAAGAACCCAGAGTGTTAGAACCAGTTCCTGAGGGTTTCCTCTTGTGGGGCCCCGAGGTGAGGGTGGGCTCAGAGGCGAGAGTCAGAGTCCGGACAGCCTGTCCTCTTTGGCTCGGGCAGTAACCCCGCGGGGGTGGGGGGCAGCTAGGGGAGAGTCGACAGCAGCCACACGCAGGGTATGGGGTGGGCGGGGGTCCCGGCTGCTGCCCCTGACCAGCTTCCTTCCAGCCGAGACACGCACCGTGCCCACCAAGGGCTGAAGGGGTGACGAGGCACCTGGCAAGGGCACTGGCCATGCCGCAGATGGCTCCACACCTGCCCACCCACCTTTGCTCTGCTTTGGAAACGTGGGATTTAACGCTGTCTTTATTCAGATGGCTCATCTGATCCCTGACACTGCCTCAGCCCAGAGTGCTGTGACCAGTCACAAGCCTAACATCTCTACGGCTCGTTTTGACAACTTTTGGAACCAGAGCCTCATTTCACAAGCACAGCAGCTCTGCCAGAGTGCACACCTGCCATGCTCTAGTAAGGAAGCAGAGCGTGAGTGATTTGCCCAGGTCACAGGGAGAACTCAGATAATGGAGATTAAGATAAAAGCACAAGGAGCCCTGCCCGCCTGCTCTAGTGTCAATGCAAGAACTGGGAGGCTCATCAGCAACTGTGCCAGACCCTCCCACACACCGAACCTCCTGAGAACTCCACGCCAGACCCTCCCACACACCAAACCTCTACCTCTGGAGAACTCCACGCCAGACCCTCCCACACACCGAACCCCCGGAGAACTCCACGCCAGACCCTCCCACACACCGAACCTCCGGAGAACTCCACGCCAGACCCTCCCACACACCAAACCTCTGGAGAACTCCACGCCAGACCCTCCCACACACCGAACCTCCGGAGAACTCCACGCCAGACCCTCCCACACACCGAACCTCTGGAGAACTCCATGCCAGACCCACCTGCAGACCCTGCAGACCCAATATCTAGAGAACTGGAAAGGAGCCAGGCCCACTTCATCCCCTGCCTGGCTGCCAGGAGGTCGGACTCAGAGAGATGCTTGTACACGGAGATGCTTCCTTGTGGAACCTGCAGGAAAAACCCTAAGCATTCCTGGGATTGTGTGGAATGTTGAGTTGGGGACAGGAGGGGACAAGGGGTCTGCCAAGTGCAGGAAGAGTCAGTGTAAGGGCCGGCAGGAAGGAGGCCAGTAAGGAACACACAGAGATGGAGACTCGTCTGGCGGAAGGTGAAACACCAATCCAGCCGTTAATCGAAACAGCCCCTTGTGGCTCCAGGCCGCTGCTAATTAGAGGGCTTGCAGCTTGGGCCTACCTGCCCTAGACCCTCCCCAGAGGGGTGGCGGCAATGACACAGTCCCCCTCTTCACCCAGGGCAGGAATTCTAGGCCGCCCAGATTCCCGCAGCTGCAGGGGTGACTGAGCGGGGCCTCTGGACGGACGGGCTGTGTCTGCAGCCACTCTGTGTGAGCGTCGCAGCAAATCAGGAGAGTGACTGGCCTTGTGACATGAATCAGCACGCTGGGTTCAGAGGCTTTGAGGAAAGAAGCTAAATGCACAGGCAGATTCCCATCCTCCCAGTCAGCAGCAAACAGCCACCCACCTTGGACGGGTTGGCCAAGGAGCCTGAGGGGAGTGACTTCAGCCACAATGCAGATGGATGGCCAGGGAGAGGGTGCTCACGAAGGCTGCCGGCTGGGAGCCCCCAGGTATGCGAGGGCCCAGCCAGAGGGGCTGACGGGTGTGGTGAGGGAAGTGCGCATGCTGAGCCCGGCTCTCAGGTGCCCGTTTCACGAGGTTTGGCTTCTAGCAGACCCGAGGGCCCTCCTCCTCCTCCCAGGCCGGCCCTTGCTTCCTGAACACCAGCCTGTGTGGGCAGCCTCGCGGAGAAGCCTCTGCTCTGGGGCCTGGACACTTCAGGAGGAGATTCCTGCTTCCTGGAAGTCTCAAAACAGTCAACAGAGTTTCATTGTTTCCTTAGAAAAGCTTAAGTTTTGCTTTTTCCACAATACAGAATGATGCCTAATGTTAAACGAGCTTCTGCAAACCAGAAACCCCACCCCCACCCCAGGAACAGCAATCGCCCTGTCCCTGGAGGGTCCTGACCGGGACCAACACCCTTCAGGAGGCCAGGGAGTTGGGCAGGGGTGCTGAGCCCTCAAGGCTGCTGACGGTACAGACAGGCGTGAAACTTGCCGGTGGAACCCTGAGGGCAGCATGACCGGGAGGGGCAGGAAGGCCCCCCGGGTGTGAGGGCCCACCCACGCAAACCTCCACAGTCACTACCCCTCATTCTCTGATGGGGCAAAATGGCTTCCGGTGTCCGCCACTCAGCCACACCTCTGAGACCTGCACCCTGCTCAGCTGGAGCCTCGCGGGCACCCGAGGAAGCAAACGCCACCTGTGGAGGCAGAGACACAGGTGTGCACACAGGGGCATGCTGGGCCACTCCCCGGGGACCAGAGCCCCCACCCTGTGGGTGTGGGCCAGTGTCCCTCGCAGAGGAGCGGGCGCCAGACAGACCCTGAGACAGGGGCGCCCCCGAAATGCACAGATGCAATGATGCTGAGACAGGCAGGCCCCCGACCCCGCACTGCTGCTCCTGGCAGGCCTGGGCACTGCCGTGCCTTGGGCTTGCACCCGCGGTGAGGCGGCCCCGTGGCTCAGCGGGCGCCTCCGCTGCACTGGCCACCGCAATCCAGGCCTTATGCAGCCCCGCTTTGGTCCCCAAGCCCCAAAGTTCTCCAAACTCAGACTAGTGGCAATGCCTCCCACCCCCTGCTTGCCCAAGACCCTTGCCTGCCCTCTGGCCTCCACCTCAAGCCAGTGGTCAAGGCAGACTGCAGGCTGCAGGGTCACACATGTCTGGAGTCTGCATCCTGATGGTGCCTCAGACCACGTGCCCCAGGGCCCTTCCAGCCCCCGAGAATGTCCAGATGCCAGTCTGTGGCTCACCTGTGCCAGTTCAGGGGTCCTCTCTCCTAACCCCACAACCTCACAGCATCTGTCCCCTGCCCCTCATCCCAGGGGAACCCCACACAGCTGTCCTCCTCACCTGCCCACAGCTTGCCCCTGCCCCCACCTGGGCACAGAGCACTGCCCGCCCAAGCCCCAGGCCTGCACAGTCCAGCTCGCTGGTCCCAGGAGCACATCGCTTCCCCACAACCTGTCACTGTCTTCCTGCGCGGGGACGTCAGCCAGCCTTCCTAGGTCCTGGCTCCTCCGGGCACCATTTCCCCTCTGAGTTTCCTCTAAGGACTCTGGCATTTTGTACCTTGTAATTTGGTGTTTACACACAAGTTATAACCCATGTGGGCAGGCGTTAGCTGTGCCTTACTCATCTTTGTAAGAGCAAAACAAATACCTGTCAATCAAATTTAGCACCAAGCCCAAAGCATTATTTCACATTTCCATTTATGATCCAAGCCAGTGGCTTGGGCCAGACAGGAGGCTAGCGTGGGCAGACCCAGGAGCTGGGGCTGGAATTCCATCAGGTGAGCAGCTGGACCAGGCAGCGCTGCCCACACTGCCGTCGGTGTGAGTCTCCTGGGATTTTGCTAAAATGCAGATTCTGATGAAGAAATCTGGGGTGGACCCGAGACTTCATTTCTGACTAGTGCCCAGGTGAAGTGGGGGTTGCTGGGCCTGGGGACCTCCAATAGTGAGGGACCTTCTAGAACTTTCCAGAACTAATGTCCCACGAGAGGCAAAATAAAGTTAAGGCCAAGGTCTGCCAAGGCCTGTGCTTAAGAGCTTGTACCCCAGCTCTCAACCCGTGGCCTCGGTAAGGCCCCTTGCACCCCAAAGGGTCCCTCCTGGAAGCAGGGCCTACGGCCTGCGGTGTTGCAACAACCACAGAAACAGTTCACACGGGGGTGGCGCGCGGCTGGGGGAGCTCCGGACACCAGCTCCTACCTTGATTTTGGGATCCCCCACCCTGGCAGCCTCTCTAGGGCCCCAGGGCCCTGGGGTGCTGAGAAGGGCACCCTCCACCCCAGAGCCGGGTCCCCAGGGCTTCCAGCCGGCTGCCTCTCTGAACAGCAGGGCATCGGGAAGGCCCCTCTTCCCTCCAGCCCCTCTGAGGGCCTCCCTGCCCTCGGCATCACTGTCCTGGGCAAGAGGCCATGAGCTGCAGGAACAGGACGTGGAGGAGAAAATCTTCTGTTGTGTAAACATGCGCCTGGGTTTGAGGTGGATGAACTCAACCCGAGCCAGTGCTGTGGTCGGTGGCTTTGAGGGCAGGGCATGGAGCTTCCATAGCCAGGCATCTGTCCGGAGACAGCATCCGACACCACAGGCGAGGGAACGGGAGTGTGTTTCTGACACAGCACCCACACAGAAGGGGGCTCAGAGCACAGCGCAAGCAGCTCGACGCACACGGCTCACCAGACCCTCCGGGGAGTCCAGGCCTCTCCTGGGTGCCTTGCGGAGGGCCGCACGTCAGCTTTCCCTCCTGCTCTGTGTGCCTGCCCCACACATCCTGCAGGGTGGGGAGCGCAGACACAGCCAACAAGGCCTGACTAGAACAGGTGCTCGATAACAGGGTCGTGAAGGACGTGGTCTGCACAGTGCCCAGTAATGCTACTGAGTGCTTTCTGCCTATACTGGTACTGGCAAGATCCACACCTCTAGTCAGCTCTACTCACAAAGACACAACAGAAGCAGGGCTGCGTTTTTGCATGGCTATGCAAGCTTCCCAGGTGGCACTAGTGGTAAAGGACCTGCCTGCCAATGCAGGAAATGTAAGAGATGTGGGTTCCATCCTAGGGTGGGGAAGATCCCCTGGAGGAGGGCACGGCAACCCACTCCAGTATTCTTGCCTGGAGAACCCCATGGACAGAGGAGCTTGGCCGGCTACAGTCCCCAGGGTCGCAGGGTCGGACACGACTGAATCAACTTAGCACACACATGTGCAGGGGCACACAGAGCACCTGTTCCTGATGAGCAGGAAGCCTGCAGAGTTCCGCCTGGCTCCCTGCTGCTCCACATCCCCACTGGGATGTTGGCAACGCTGGTGACCACCCCTTGCTCTACAGGGAGTGGCTGTACTCGGGCAGGGCCCCCAGGCCAGGTCAGCCTCTGCTGGGCAGAGATCTGTCCAGCAGGAAAGCTGGGGCTCTGAGGAAGGGGGCTGCCCAACTCCAATGCCCTTGATGCCAACAGGGTGGCAGCCTCCTGGGAACCCTGCAGGCTGAAAGGCCTGGACTCCTGAGAACAGAGGTGCCTTCAAGGGGCTACACTGGAGAAGCGTTGCTCTTGGCTGTGGCCTGTTTTCCACTGACTGTTCGCTTCCCAAGCATTTCCCACCCCCAGCTCCTCAGAATATGATATTTTTGTCAAATGAACCAAATATTTCCCCCAGCTAACAGTCCAGAATGAGGTGCCCCCGCCCCTCCCCAGCTGCAGCCCGGGGCTTTCCAGGGGGCAGGACCCTGATGTCGGGCAGACGCTGGGGCTGCCTCCCAGCCTGTCTCCCACAAGATGCGAGTGCCTGCTTCCCATCAACAAGAGTGGGGTCAGGGGAGCCTGGAGCCATGGGAACCAGCTGCCAGAGGCACCCCAGGCCCACGTGACAGGCCATCTGGCCCCGCTGGGCAGATCTCACCAAGGTCTCCCCTTGGCTTCCTGGCATGCTCCCCTTGGTGATGGTGGTCCACAGCTGGCTTTCAGTCTGACACTGGGCACTCCTACAGCACCCTGCAGGTGTGTGGTTGATGTTTCCAGTAACAGATGCCAGAACTGACCTTCCAACAGTGGGCATGTCTGGGAAGTTTAACGCCTGCGTAGAGTTGTGTGTAACCGCCGTAGTCCAGACCCAAACTCCCAGTGGAACCCCCTTGCAGCCACACTCCACCTCCCCCCAAAGCCTCCTGCACTGACCTTCCCCCTAGTTCTGGCGTGCTTACTTTCATCACACATGGAAGGATACAGCAGGTAACCTCCAAGTCTGGATTCTTTCATTCAGTATAACAGCTCTGCGAGGTATCCTCATTGTTTTGTGGGTCGGCTTTGTCAGCTGAAAGCAAAACACCACGTGGGAGTCTAAGTTTTACTTGGGGCGAGATGAGGACTATAGCCTGGGAGACAGCATTTCAGACAGCTCTGAGGGGCTTCTCTGAAGAGCTGGGAGAAGGTCAGCATATTTGACTTGGTGAGAGAGGGGTACATGCAATCGAGCACACACTTTTGCAGAGTCGCTGCTCGTCACAAGCAGCAGCTGTCATCATTCATGATTTCAGTGCTTTTCTAAACATTAGCAGATGCGAGAACTGAGCTCATAAATCTTGGCCTAAAATATCTAACTATCTGAAGGGCCTGTTCTTCCAGTTTTTCCCAGAGCACAGAGCTAGCTCCTCATTCCACCCTGAACTTCTTTCGGCGGGTGTTGAAGGTCAGCAGTGGCAGCATCCTATGATGTAACCCTTATGGAAGCAGATGGCAAGGGGCAGGTTTCAGCTGGCAGCATCACTGTTCCCCACTCCCCAGTGGATCAAGGTGTGGATGGGTCAGTTTGTTATCTATTCACACAATGAAGAAAATTGGAACTGTTTCGAATTGTTGTCAGTTATGAATACAACTCTGTAAATGTTCATGCAGGCTCGAGGGTGACAGTAAGTTTTCATTTCCCAGCAGTAGATGGAGTGGAATGGCCACATCAGACCCTAAGAAACCACCGAAAGGGCAGGGTCCGTCCTGCAGCCCCACCAGAGACAGGAGTGACCCAGACGCATCCTCCCCTGCACTGAGCATTGCCAGCACCTCTCACTTCAGCCCTTTAGATGCACAATGGCCTCCCTCGGGGTTTTAATCTGCATTTCCACCTTTATGTCCCCTCAGTGACCTATCCACTCGCGTATTTCTGGGTCACCTTCTCACTACTGAGTTTTGAGTGCTATCTGTTGGACATAGACCCTTTGTTGGGTTCATGACTGGCAAACACTCCCTGCCACTCTACATCTCGTCTTCTCATTCTCTTAACAGACTAGAAGTGTTTCATTTCAAAAAGCCCAACCTATCCATCTTTAAAAGGATTGTGCTTTGGTGTCTTGTTTGTTCAAAAGGCTAGCCTTTCTCCACTGAATCGCCTTTGCATCTCAGCCCAACATCACGTGGCCTTGACTTTTGGGTCTATTTCCAGATTGTCTGTTCTGTTCTGTTCTGCTGGTCCACACATCTATCTCTGCCAATCACCTACTGTCTTAGTTGCAAAATTGGATAGTATGATACCCTCAACTTTATTATTCTTTTTCAAAATCATTTTGTCTACTCAATCATTAAAAAGAATGAAATAATGCCATTCGCAGCAATGTGAGTGGACCTAGAGATTGTCATATTGAGTGAAGTAAGTCAGACAGAAAAGGAGAAATATCCTGACATCCTTTACATGTGGACTCTAAAAGGAAAGGACACAATGAACTTATTTATAAAATAGAAGCAGACTCACAGACTTAGAGAAGGAATGTATGGTTGCCAGGAGGAAAGATGGAGGGAAGGAATAGTTAGGGAGTCTGGGGAGGACGTGTACACACTGCCACCTTTAAAGCAGACAGCCAACACGGAGATACCGTCCAGCATGGTGAGCTTTGTTCAGTGGTATGTGGCAGCCTGGATGGGAGAGGAGTTTGGAGAAGAATGGACACATGTGTACGTATGGTTAAGTCCCTTTGCTGTCAGCCTGAAGCTATCACATTTCTAATCTGCTAAACTCCAATATAAAATTAAAAGTTTAAAACAGAAAGCAAAAAGAAATCTTTTTGGCTATTCCAGTTGTCCTGCTCCATTTAAGTTTTTAATTTATATATATATGTGTTATAGGCTCACACACAGAATACCTCTTGGATTTATGTTGGAATTGCATTAGCTGTGTTAGCCAACTTGGGAGGAACAGAAACGCTCACCACACTGAGTTTTCCAGCTGATGAATACAGCACGTCTCTTCATTTATTTAGTCCGTTGACTGGTTTCATTGGCATTTTGTAGTTTTCAATATGCTTGTCCTACACATATTTTCTTAAATTTACAACTAAATAGTTCATGTTTTGCTGCTCTTACAAATGGTATTCTTATTTTGATTTCATTTGCTATTATCGATTTCTACTCTAGGACTGATTTTTTATATGTTGGTTTTCTATCTTGCTAAACCCACATGTCAGTTCTATGAAATTTTTTCTGTGTATTTCTTGGGGTTTTATGTGTAGACAGTCGTGTTGTCTATGAACGTGAAAAGCTTTATTTTTTCTTTCTCAGTCTGCGTGCTAGTCCCTGCCCTGACTAGAGCTTCCAGTACAGTGTTTAACAGGAGACAGGAGAGTGGACATCCTGATCTTCCCTTCCAAGTGAATCTTGGCGTAAAAGCAATGGCTTCACCATTAAGTGTGAAGTTAGCGATAGGACTGTTTTCTTTTTTTATCCGAACTTTGTCAGGATGAGGAAATCCCCTACTGACCCTGGCTTTCTGGGAGTTTGTCATGGAAGAATGCTAAATGTTTTTAAATGCTTTTTAATGTATCAGCTGATAAGATTTTTGTGTAGTTTTTCTTCTTTAAACTGTTAATGTTTTGAATTATGCTGATTGATTTTTGACTATTGAACCATCCTAGAATTCCAGGAAAAAACTTCACTTGCTTGTGAATATCTATATCTAAATATGGATTCATTCACTAATATTTTGTTAAGGATTTTTGGACCCATATTCATAAAGGATTTTGATCTGTAGTTTTTTAGTACTATCTGTCTGGATATAACGTTGGCTTCATAAAAGAAGTTGAGTGATTTTTTTCTTCTATTTTCTGAAAGTTATTTTTGTAGAATAGACGTTATTTTTTCTTTAAATTTTTGGTAGAATTTGCCAATGAAGTCATCTGGGTCTGGAGTTCAAAGCATTCCCTTTACTATCCATTTAATGTTTGCAAATATTGACACCCCGCTTTTGTTCCTGATATCAGAATTGCACGTTCTCTCTTCTTTGTCTTTGCCTTTGTTCTTGTCAGTATTGTAAGAATTCTGATCAGTTCATCATCATTTCAAAGGCCCAGCTTATGGGATCATTAGTTCTTCTAAATTGTTTTCATGTTTTCAATTTTATTTCTGCTCCTATATTAATTCTTTACATTCATTTTGGTCTTTTTTTAGTTTGTTAGATTTGAAGCTTAACAATAATCTTTTGTTTTGAAAATAAAAAATCTTTTTCTATTATAAACATTTAATGCTCAATTTTCCCCTCTAAGCCTTGAGAGCCACCCACAAATTTTGATATATTATATTCTCATTTACATAGTTTTCTAATATTTCCTAATTTCTCTATATATTATAATTTCTCTTGAGACTTTCTCTTTGATCAAAGGATTACTTAGGATTGCTTCACTTGATTTTAAAGTATTTAGAGATTTTCATGTTGTCCTTTTTTTATTGACTTCTCGTGTGATTCTTTAAGGGTCAGAGAACAATATAATTTCAATCTGTCCAATGTCTTAAGGTTTGTCTTTGACTCAGAATACAGTCTGTCTTGGTTGATGCTTCGTGCTCACTTGAATAGAACGTGTCTTCTGTTGTTCAGTTATGCTACGTAAACACCACCTCTACACTGTTGGTTGGTGCTGCTGTTCAGATCTTCTGTATCTTTGCAGATTTCTGTCCACTAGTTATTTCAACTATTGAAAGGATAGTACTGAAGTCTTCAATTACAACTATCAATTTGTATATTTCTCGTTCAGTTCTGTCTTCTTTACTTAATGTATTTGGAAACTCTGTAGTTAGGTGCATACTCATTTATGACCGTTATGTCTTCTTGGTGAATTGTCAGTTTTATTATTGCATAATGTTCCTCTTTACCTCTGGAAATTTTCTTAGCTCTGAAATCTACTTTGTCTCATATCAGTATGTGCTGTGTTGTTGTGCTAAGTCGCTTCAGTCGTGTCTGACTCTTTGCGACCTCGTGCAGTGTAGCCCTCCAGGCTCCTCTGTTCATAGGATGCTCCAGGCAAGAATAATGGAGTGGGTTGCCATTCCCTTCTCCAGGGGATCTTCACAACCCAGGGATCGAACTCAGGTCTCCTGTATTGGCTGGCAGGTTATCTACCATTAACGCCACCTAGGAAGTCATAGCCACTCTTTAATTAATGTTTACATTGTGTATGTCTCTATCCTATTACTTTTCACCTCCATGTATCATTTGTTTGAAGAGAGTTTTCTGTAGATGACATACGGTTGGGTCGTGTTTTTCAGTCTAACAATCTGCCTTTTAACTGATGTGCTTAGATTATTGACATTTAGTGTAACGATTATGTTTGGACTTAGAACTACCTGTTTCTAATTTGTCTTCTGTTTCCTATGTTTTGCATTCTTCTGCTCCCCCATCCTGCGCTCTTGTGAGCTTTCTGAACTTTTTATAACTCCATTTTAACTTATCTACTGGGTGTTTGCTGTGTCTCTTTGACTAATGTTATTCGTAGTTACTCCGGGGTTACTCTGTACATACTTTCCACAGTCCACTTAGAATCAGTATTTTGCCGTTTTGAGCATGAAGCGGAACTCCCTCCTCATACCTGGCCTTTGCTCTCTCTTCGTTAGGTTACATCTCACGTGGGTACACTGGAAACCCCGTGAGGCCCTGCTACACTTTGCTTTCATAAGATGCACTTCGAAGAACTGCAAAGGGGAAGAGCTTAGAGGTCGGCCGGGCCCTCGCTGTCTCTGCTGCTCTTCCTCATGAACGGAGCTCCGCTCTCCTCCGGGTGCCACCTCCCTTCCGTCCAGAGCACTTCCTTCAGCAACTCTTTTGAAATAGTTCTAACGGCAAAGATTTCTTACTTTTCTTTGTTGAAATATGTCTGTACTTTTACTTTCATTCCTGAGGGACACAGAATTCTGTGCTGACAGTATTTTCCTTTTAGCACTTGAAGTGTTTAAAAAGTGTATTAGAAAACAAAACTACCAGTTTCTAATTTCAGATCTTCTGTATCTTTGCAGAGTTTTTATTCACTAGTTATTCCAATTATTGAAAGGGTAGTACTGAAATCTTCGATTACAACTATAGATTTGTGTATTTCCCTTTCAGTTGTTATTTTTACTTCATGTATTTTGAAATTCTGTAGTTAGGTGCACACACAATTAGGATTGTTATATCTTCTTGGTGAATTGGCTCTTTGCCGACAAAGGTCCTTACAAAGCTATTGTTTTTCCAGTAGTCATGTATGGATGTGAGACTTGGACCATAAAGAAGGCTAAACACCAAAGAATTGATGCTTTTGAACTGTGGTGTTGGAGAAGACTCTTGGAAGTCCCTTGGACTGCAAGGAGATCCAACTAGTCCATCCTAAAGGAAATCAGTCCTGAATATTCATTGGAAGGACTGATGCTGAAGCTGAAACTCCAATACTTTGGCCACCTGATGCGAAGAACTGACTCATTTGAAAAGACCCTGATGCTGGGAAAGATTGAAGGCAGGAGCAGAAGGGGACGACAGAGGATGAGATGGTTGGATGGCATCACCGACTCAATGGACATGAATTTGAGTGGACTCCGGGAGTTGGTGATGGACAGGGAGGCCTGGTGTGCTGCAGTCCGTGGGGTCACAAAGAGTTGGACATGAAAGAACGACTGAACTGAACTTGCTAAGATCTTTCAAAATTAAGAATATAAAATTACTACAGGGCCTTAGAAGAGCCTGGGCAAGTAAGGGGCTGGGAAGTTTAAACTTCACTGGCTTCATGATAAATCTGCTTTGTTATGCTTTGAGTATCTCAAATGCTTGGCTCTATCCCAGAACGGCTTGGCCAGCTGTGGGCTGTGTGGTCACCAGCCTCATGTGTTGCCGTAAACATTTTCTGGCTGGTTCTGATACACATGTAGGAACAAGAACCTCAGATGTGAAGCAAGCAGGACGCACCCCACTTGGAATATGGCACCTAGGAGTGCAGTCCTCTGAATGCAGGCTTCCAGCGAAAACAAATGTAGGTGTGTGTGTGTGTGTGTGCAAGGTCCAGACACACTCGCATGCACATGCTGGCTGCACAGAGATTGCAGTGACGCAGAGATTGGCAGAGACGACATTCTCTTGGGTCAGAATCTTAGCAGTCTCAAAGGTGGAACTCTGTCCTGAGCTGATAAGGCTCTGGGGGCCAAACCCAGCCAGAGGGCCTGGGAGCCCACCCTCTGGGGAACTAGCAGTAGAGGCACGCAGCCCTGTCTTCCGTGTCTAATCAGAAGAGCAGAGCCTACAGCCTGCCGGAAGGAGAGCCCAGGTCGACTCAGCACCTCAGCCTGTAATTGGCTACTGATGGGTTAACAATTTTGCCTCTGACTCATTTTATGACCTCAGGTAAATCAGTGTATCACCCTGAACCTCAGTTTCCTTAAATGTGAATTTGGAATAATAAAAATATTTTGCCTCTGGGTTAGTTCCAGGATAAAATAAAATTGTGGACCTGAGGATCTATAATCACTATTTGGATGCAAACAAGGAAAGATTATAAACAATGCTTTTCTCAACTATTGCCTGGAATTTTTATAATCTTGGAGTGAAAAAAGGTCTTTCTTAGCATACCAACTGAGAATTCACAAATGAACAAAAGACAGATCTGTTGACAGGGACCTTTGCTGAAAGAGAAAGAATAAAAAAAGGGAAGCTAGTCACTGTTTGCAACTTAGACGGTGTGGTAGCCAACCTCAGGGATGGCTGCAAGGACCCACCGGATCTCCCCTGTGTAGCCCCTTCCCACGGCGGGAAGGGCTGGTCTAGGTAATGGGACGACCCCAGAAACAATACAGTGAGGCTTCCAAGGCGCATCCTCCCCGTGCCCAGGAAACGCCTGGAGGACTCGAAGCCCACGCAACAGTAACCATGCCCAAGCCTGAGGTACGAGTCCCACCACTGAGCCCCGGAGGCCCTCCGGGAAGGGACACCTAGCGCAGCAGCCGGGGCACCCCTGCAGCAGGTGGTCACCTCCTCCGGGTAGAGGCCAGGCTGGGCAGGGCTGCGGGGAGCAGGTCCAGCCTGGAGGGCCTGGTCCCCCTTGGACGGAGATCCCTCCTCTCGAGGCGATGCTGAGGCCTTGGGGCCCAGGGACCTCCTCCCTCCCACTGTTCAGAGAGAGTGAGGTCAGACCCCTTGGAGCTCTGGCCACCCCTCTCACCTGTGCGGGGGGGGTCTCTCCATCCCTGCCCGCCTGCTTCCAGCTTCACACCGAGCTCTGGCCCCTGCTGCCCCAGGGGGACCGGACGAGGCTGGATGAGGCTCCTCTGCCCCTGGAGGAGATATGAGGTGCACGCTCTGGCTTCACACCCAGGGCAGGAGCCCAAGGCTCCAGCGATCACGAGAGGGCAAGCGTCAGCGAGAAGGCAGCGCTGCAAGCCCCTCCCCCCCCGTGAGGTGCTGGGGGGCAGACAGAGGCGGGGGCAGGGGAGGCGCATGGCGGGCGCGGTGGCCACCCAGCCTCGGGGAGCAGCAAGGAAGAGGCTGCTGGGCCCACTCTCCTCCGGAGGCTTGAGGTCAGACCCGAGCCCCTGACCCACGGTGTCTGAGTCCCCCGTGGGCCTCCGTGCCGGACTTGGAGGAAGACGGACCAGACAGCCTGCCTCCATCTCCCCTTCCGCCTTGCGAACCTGTCTCCTCTTTCTTGCTCCCGTGGAGGACCCTGCCCCAAACCCCATAAAGCCTTCTCTGGCAAGAGCCACGCGACCCCCAGCCCTGCCTCCCTCTGTCTTTGGCGGGCTCCCTGCTCACTGTGCTTTGACTCTGGAGGCCAGTAGCTCTGACCCCTGCTGCCTGCTTAGGCAGGACTGAGTATCCACCAGCACAGCCCACTGTTCGGGCTGCAAACTCCGCAAGGGCTGAGAGCTCGTCTGCTTCTGGTGGTTTTATCTCTGACTCTGTGCGGAACACTTGGCAAAGGAGACTCTCCACACACTCCTTAGTGAACTGACCCGTCTGCTCATCTGCCTTGAGTCCGCGACCCACTGCACTCCCTGAGGAAGGGATGCAGAGCGCCACCAGCTGCATCAAGGTGCCTCCCCAACCCGGACACACAGGTGCAGTCCCCGACTGAGCCCCCGGCCACCTGGGAGTCTGAAGCACAGAGCCAGTGCTCCCCGACCTGCTGTCAGAATCTGACTATAGCAGGACCATGGGGGACACGCGTGCCCCCGACTGCATGCATCCCTGCACGAGCAGCAGGGCTCACATAGGCTCAGCGTTCACTGACTCAGTGGAGGGGCTCGGGGACCCTGCTCCAGGCAGGGTGCCAATGGCTCCCTGCACAGAGCCAAGTCCACATGCTTCTGGATTCTGGGCAGGAAAGACTGAAGTCACGGTTGAGACTGGAATCGCTCGAGGCTTAGAACCAGCAGAAAGCCCATAGTCTCTCTCCTGTGCTGCAGTCTCGACTTCCACCTCTGTGGCCTGGAGCCTGTGATAGGTGTGCCCCTCATGCCTCACGACCCTGTGTCTCAGGGGCGCCAGCCCGGTGTCCTAGGCCGTGGCTCTGATGAACAGTCCTGCATGATGGCCCCTGTTGTGCCTAAAGCTCCTCCCAACCCAAGTCCCCTGGTCCCGGACAAGGCTGACTTTGACCACTCGTCCTCAAGTGTCCAGCAGCGGTGCTAAGCTGGTGCTCCCACTTGAGTCGTGCTTTAGCAATTCTCCTGAGACTTTTTGGACTGTTTTCTAGTTTTGTCAAATAATATTGCTAAATGGCCAGGACCATGGGTGAGAAATCATAAGATAACAGGATAATAAATCCTTCAGAGAGAGAGGGAGCTTCAGAAAGACAAAGGACACCCCCCAGGGCACTCTCACCCCAGGACACTTGATTCTAGATAGTGGTTCTTGCTCCCCTTGACCTGACCGAACACGCCTTTGAGGACAATAGGAAACTAGCAGGCCATAAAAATGCACAAGTTCAGCCCCAAGCCCTTCCTGCTCCTAAAAATACAGTCAATTCCTGCAGCAGCTATTTTGGACAACAAACTGCTTCCTCAACATGAAAAGGCCCCGTGGCCATAAACAGGATTTCAGACCCAGACTCCATCAGACAGAGGTCAGGGCCCAAGTCCACTCCAACCCCTGGGAGCCTTGGTTTTCCGGGGCCAGGGGTGGGGGAGGAGCAGTACCTCTGTTTTTCTTAGTTTTATTTGTTTTTAAATATAAACTAACTCAGAAAAGGTGGGGCTTGGAGAAGGATGTGGAGCGGGGCGAGGAGGACTTGGCGAGACTCTACAATCTGAGTGCCTGCCTGGACATGTAGCACACTCCATCAGCAAACACTGTCAGCCTTGCCCTCAGAGCCTGGCCTGGTCTCTTCCATCCAGAAACCCTCTGACTTCGACCCTCTGACTGCTCAGGGACCCCAAGCAGGTCAACATCACTGTTCTTCCCAGGGGATCTCCCAAGACCTTCCTGTTTTTCCACAGATGTGACCCCTGACGAGAGGCTTGACTGAGCAAAGGTCAGGCCTGTTTCTCTTCATGGCGCTCTCCCGCTTTTGATGTTGCCCCAGGGCCCCTGGATCCTGGCGGGCCTTCTCCTGGCTCCTGAGAGAGGCGGGCACAGAGGGACATGAGTCCACTCCACAAATAGCACAGGCCGCCCACATGGGTGCGGGCTGAGGCCGGGAGGGTCATCCTCACTTCCCAGCATCCCCATGGGTCCTGCCCCCTGAAAAACCGCCTTCAGTTTTCTGTTTCTTCCTTGCCATCAGTGGGGCAAAACAGCGGCCTTGGCCCCAGACCTCCTCGTGCACGCAGAGCACCTCCCCACAGAGCAGGGCTCAGGGTCTGCTCTCCCGGGCACACCCAGACCCCCTTCCGGCTCCAAAACAAGTCCTGGCCTCCCCTCACAAGCCCTGCCCTCTCTTCCTCGAGGAAGCCTGGGCAGACCTGGTCTATTCCAAGAACGCCTCTGGGTCTGCCTGCTTATGACCAGCCCTGGGGGTTGAGGGGTTCTGTCTGCTTAGAGAAATGTTAGATCATGAGGCTGCAACTCTCCAGTGGTTTAGAATGAGTCCATCAATTTTTTACTTTGCTGTGCTTAGCCTAAGGCAGTAACCTCCACCCAAAGAGAAAGGTAACGTAGAAAGATGTCCATTAAAACTATAATAGTAGTGACCCTTTAAAAAAAAAAAATCCTAAATGTTACACAGGAGTTTGGCAATGCCAATTATCATTGTAAAAATATTAGGAATCGAAACTGGGTTTTCCAGAGACAAAAACAACAGGTAGGTCAATCTAAAAAACCTGAAATGAGGATAGATTGGCCCTATACACTAGTTTTGGCCAGGTGATCAACATTTATATCACAGATGGAAGCTCTCGTTAACTGGGTGCGATAAGAAGGGTGCTTCTCTGATTTTCTTCCCTGGAACTCATGACCCCAGTATAACCGTGAAGAAACATCAGACACACTTAGAAACATCCTCAAGCAGAACCCCTCAGAACCACCCAAGTCATTAAAATAAAAAGGACTGCGGAGCCGCCACAGCTCAGAGGAGCTGAGGGAGCTTTGACCGAGCACACGGCCCCTGGATGAGAGCAGGGAAGGAAAAAGGGGAAGTCCCAGTAAAGTCAGGCATGGAGTCCTTGGAGTTGACAAATGCATTCCGGCCTTCGTCTAGGATGCTGAGAAAAGGAGGCTAAGGGAGGGTGCGGGAGACCTTACGCTGTCTTTGCAACTGTCCTATGAGTCTAAAATTATCCCACAATGACTGTTATTTCAGTGGTGCTGGCCTCATTAAGAGCGATACCAGATACCTAACCTAACACCTAGAGTTATGTGAATGAATTCTTTCCACCGAGAACTCTATGCCAAGCTATATTTTTCCAGTAGTCATGTACAAATGTGAGATTCGGACCATAAAGAAGGCTGAGCACCAAAGCATTGATGCTTTCGAACTGTGGTAATGGAGAAGACTCTTGAAAGTTCTTTGAACAACAAGGAGATCAAACCAGTCAATCTAAAAGAAATCAACCCTGAATATTCATTGGAGGGACTGATGCTGAAGCTGAAGCTCCAATACTTTGGCCACCTGATAGGAAGAACTGGCTCGTTGGAAAGGACCCTGATGCTGGGAAAGGTTGAAGGCAGGAGGGGAAGGGGACGACAGAGGATGAGATGGTTGGATGGCATCACCACTAATGGACATGAATTTCAAGAAACTCCTGGAGGAAGAAATGGCAACCAGCTCCAATATTCTTGCCTGGGGAACCCCAGAAGCCTGGTGGGCTAGTCCCCAGGGTCATGAGGAACTGGACACGACTAAAGTGGCTGAGCACGGCTGAGCACAGGCATATCCTACCGCAGAGAACAGCTTCATAAGTTGATTTTAAAGTAGTGGCCATTGATGCTTATTTTTTATTTAAGATACATTTCATGCCATAGAAAAAAACTCCGGAATCCCTGACCATAAACCCAGCCACCTAAGTAGCCCTGTCTTCTGCACCAGCCCACCCTGCCCCTTCCTGCACCCTGGGACGCGCCTTCCCGGCAGGACAGGTCCCAGCGGGCATTTCCGGGCAAGGCCTGTCCTGCTGCGGCTGCACTCCCCAGTCCTGAAGAAGCTCGGCTGCCTGAACACACGCTGGGCTTCTGTCTGTGTGCTGAGGACGGCCACGCAGGACAAACGCTGTCCTGGGTCTGCCTTTTCCTTTAGCCCCGCAGCCGCCCCATCTGTCTTTTCCGCAAAGCCCTGGCAGGAGCAGTCCGCTGCCTCCTGTGCCGCCTGTCCCCTGCTCTGTTTCCAGTCAGTTCTCTTCAGGCTCCAGCCCTTGGCTCCCCTGGGCAGCTCCTCAGGCCTGATCCTTGGCCCAACACCAGCAGTCGGCACTGGGTTCTGGGCCTGCAGCTCCAGCCCCTGCCCCTCATCCTCCTTCCCAGACTGTACCCCCTCACCCTCAGCACGGCACCCCCTGCATCTTGTCCATTTCGCGTACAGCTCAGGCCCTGCCCACCCAGACTGGACCCTCCCGGGCACCTGTGAGTTCACACCGAGCTCGCCACCCACTCCTCCCAGCCCCCTTCCATGGGGTGCTGACCACAGCTCCCCTCTCCATCACCCACACCTTCCCAAACACCCACACCTGGCCTCGGCCTCCAGGGCATGTTCACTCCACTCTCTGTCTTCCCTCTGGGATGCCAGTGCTGGGTGGATTCAGACCATTTTCAGCTTCATGGTGTGTCCCCCGTGCTGAGGAGTAACGCCTGGAGAGAACATCCAGCAAGGGACCACGAGTACCCAGAGAGGGCCCATGAGCACCCAGGGAGGGCCCAGTGAGTACCCAGGGAGGGCCCAGTGAGTACCCAGGGAGGGCCCAG
>ML663576.1:1309222-1319417 GCA_007570785.1 Antilocapra americana
AGGGAGCACCCAGAGAGGGCCCAGGGAGCACCCAGAGAGGGCTCATGAGCACCCAGGGAGGGCCCAGGGAGCCCCCACAACAGCACCCTGACAGACGCAGACTGGATGGGTCAAGGGTGGGCACGTGAGGCATCTGGGTTTAACTCAGGGAGTGTGCAGTCAAGGCCACTCTCCCGGGACAGGGAGAGGGCCCTGGTCGCGGGGGCAGGGGACACCTCCGTGGGAGCTGCTGGGATGCAGCACAGAGCCCAGGTCCACCACTGCAGCCCCCACAGGCTGGATTCTCTCCTGCAAATTCATACCCAGTTGAGACCAAGCTTCTGAAAACTTCCTGCCCAGATATTCCCAAGTGCCTCAGTGTGAGTCGGAATATCTGAGTGTTTTTAAATGTTAGCATCTTCCTCTGAGTATCTGGGTGCAGCTGAGGTGCAGTGGGAGCGCATCCAGCTGCTTGGCTGCGGGAGGCCTTCCCTGGGCTTGTGTGAGAGGGCGGGCCAGGCCAGCAGCTGTTGGACAAGAAGGAAGCGCTGCAATAAATACACCTAGATTCCAGAATGTTCCGTGGCATCATCTGCACAATCCCTGGTGCACAAAGAAGCCAGCCGCTCGGCTCGACCAGGGTCGGCAGGCGGGGCGGCCCTACTGCGGACGACACCCCGGCCTGAGGCTCGCCCGGGAGCTGGGAGGGGCTGGGGGCGGGCCCCCGCGGAGGCGTACACGCTGTCCACCGAGGGCGCCTCACCGACGCGGACGCCCCGCCCTGGGCGCTGATGGCTGGGCTCTGCTGCCACATTCAAACGCTGTGAGCAAAGCACAGGCGGGTGAAAAGAAGGGAGTCTGGCAGACAGAAGAGCCCAGGGGCACCAGCACCCCTCAGCGGGCACAGCCCCAGAGCCAGAAACAGACATCTTGCCAAAATGCACCTCGTATCTGCCACTTGACAGTTTGTTTCTGATCAGACTCAAATTATGCAATTAGAAATGCCTGGATTGTTTTGGTTTTTTTTTTTTTACTGAGGTATACTTTAAAACCTGGCTTAAAATTTAACATTAAAAAAACTAAGATCATGGCATCCAGTTCCATCACTTCATGGCAAATAGATGGGGAAACAGTGGAAACAGTGACAGATTTGATTTCCTTGGGCTCCAAAATCACTGCAGATGGTGGCTGCAGCCATGAAATTAAAAGACGCCTGCTCCTTGGAACAAAAGCTACGACCAACCTTGACAGCATATTGAAGAGCAGAGGCATCACTTTGCGGGCAAAGGTCCATCTCATAAAAGCTGTGGTTTTCCCAGTCGTCATGTATGGATGGGAGAATTGGAGCACAGAGAAGGCTGAGCACCAAAGAGTTGATGATTTTGAACTGTGGTGTTGGAGAAGACGCTTGAGAGTCCCTTGCACTGCAAGGAGAGCCAACCAGTCAATTCTAAAGGAGATCAGTCCTGGGTGTTCATTGGAAGGACTGATGTCGAAGCTGAAGCCCCAGTACTTTGACCCCCTGATGTGAAGAGCTGACTCATTTGAAAAGACCCTGATGCCGGGAAAGACTGAAGGCTGGAGGACTTCTCCTCTCTGGGACGACAGAGGATGAGATATTTGGATGGCATCACCAGCTCAATGGACATGAGTTTAAACAAGCTCCGGGAGTCTGCCCAAGCTCTGGACGGGGAGGCCTGGGTGCTGCAGCCCGTGGGGTCCCAGAGAGTGGGCCACGACCGAGCGAGCTGATCTGAACTGACCAGTTTAGGTGGGCTCCCTTCTCCACATCACCCCTGGCTTCTGCTCTGTGGTCCCTTGAAGATGGCCATCCCAGCAGGTGTGAGGCGACATCTCATGTGTGATTTCTTTTTTTTTTTTGCATTTCCCTGGTGAGCACCTGTTGGCCGTCTGCATGTCTTCTTTGGGAAAACGTCTATGCAGGCCTTCTGCCCATTTTTAATAGGGCTGTTTGTTGTTTGATATTGAGTTGTTGTATAAGCTATTTATATAATTTGCATATGATTCCTATTTGACTGGATCATATGAAAATACTTTTTTCCCATTCAGTATGTTGTCTTTTCATTTTGTGAGTGGTTTTCTTTGTTGTACCAAAGATTTTAAGTCTAATTAGGTCCCATTTGTCTATTTTTGCTTTTGTTTTCTTTGCTTTATAGGATTTTTTTAAAAGAAGACAAATATTTGTATCAAGTGAAGTGAATATTGCTCAGTCGTGTCTGACTCTTTGTGACCTCATGAACGTCCATGGAATTCTCCAGGCCAGAATATTGGAGTGAGTAGCCTTCCCCTTCTCCAGGGGATTGTCCCAACCCAGGGATCGAACCCAGGTCTCCAGCATTGCAGGTGGATTCTTTACCAGCTGAGCCACAAGGGAATCCCATATTTTTATATATTTTTCTTAAAAATATGAGTGGTAAATTCCCCTGAGGAAGAGAGGGCCGGCCGTGGATATGAGAAGTGGATGTACAATCCAGCCTTGCCATGGACGTGGACATCCTGGAAGCCTCCTGAAAGGTGGAAGTATGCAGGACTCATGGGGGCCCACAGGAGAGTTGTGTGGGCCTTTGGTGATTGAGTTTGGGAGCTGGGAACCCACGCACTTGAGGACTGGCCCAGAGACCAAGGCACCCAGCCCAGTGGCAACACAGACAAACCAGCACTTCCCGGGCAACGCCTGGTACTTAAAGACACCCTGGCGAAGGAGCGCAGACAGGCATCTGCAGGAGGAATGCTCGTGGTTCTGTCTGTCTTCGTTTCTGTGGCTGTTTGTCACCAGGTCAGAAGAATGCGGTCCTGCCTCCCCTCCTGGCCCTGTGACCCTGAGGCTCCGACAGCACCTCTGTCTGAAAGGACCAGCAAAGCACAGCTCGAGTGACCAGCGCTGCCCGTGCCAGCCCTGACCCTTGGCTCAGCTGAAAGAGAAGTCGGCTTCGCCCCACTCACCAGGGAAATCTGGGTGATCTTCATTTTTGAGGTGAGAATGGGGACTTTCCTCACTTATCTGAATTATTTACATGAAGACTTACCTTAAAAAGCTCGGTTGGTCTTCAGCTGGTCTCGTGCACTGGGCAAGGCCAGGTGCAGAAGAAGCCCCTCAAGGCCAAGAGCCCTCCCTCAGGAAATGCGCCACGCAGACCGAGGCCCCATCCTGCAGCCCTCGGAGCCAGTGTCCAGCCTGTGTCTGCCCTCTGGGGCTATGACGGGCCTGAGGGTCTGAGTTTGGCTGGTTCCTCTGGCCAGACCTCAGGCAGATTGGCTAAAAGAGGCCTGGCTGGAGTTTGGGTGTTGACAGAGTTCGGGCTTGCATCAAGGCAGCCACGTGTCCCCTGAAAGCCGTGATTTGCACCTTCAGGCCCAGGGGCTCCCCTCTCTACAAAACCCCTTCTCCTTCCAAGGCTGGCAGGCCATCTGGACTTGGGAAGAGCCTGTCCACTCAGTGGGCACCCCCAGAATCCCCCCTCGCAGGTCCAGTGCAGCCAGCTCTCCCATCCTTCTGGACGATGCAGTAGGTAGCCTGAGGGTGCCCAGGGAGCCTCAACCAGCCCTGGTTCACAGGCACCCGTTTGAAAGGGTCAGAAGTCAGGGTGGGGCTCCAGGGACCTGCCAGCCAGGGTGCAGCCGTTCCCACAGGGTTTCCATCCACCTGTGCACCAGGCCCCACTCTCAGAGAGGTCATTTCTGCAGGACCAAACTTGGGCTGGCTGTTCAGCACGCTGCCCCCAGCCTGTCCACGGCCCCTCCCCTGAGCCTGGAGACCAGCCCTCCCTGCCACCTCCTGCTCTGCCCTGCCTGGAGAGCTCCAACCTTGGCGGGCTTTGCTCTGGCTGGCCCGGCGGACACTGGGCACAAACCCCATGGGTAACTCGATCTTGCTGTGTTTCTCTGTGACCTGTTGCACCATTAGGAAAAGAGGGGCTCAGCCCAGGGACAGAATCCCTGACGAGCCCTAATTACCCAGGATGAGTCAGCAGCTCTGCTCAGCGGGACATGGGGCAGCGCCTGGCCGCGGCCCAGGCTCAGGGCTCCAGCAAGAGCTGCCTCTGACCCGGGAGGCCCAGAGACCCCTTCCGTCCATCTCACCTGAGTCCTTGGGAGCTGGAGGGCAGAAGGAAGCGGCTGAGAGATTTTCGAAAGAAGCTCGTGTTCCTGTCCCCTAAAGTCAGGCCTCCAGGTGACTTCCGCTGCCACCTTGAATCCCCTGGGACTGCCTGCCCACAGGACAGTGTCTGCGGAAGCTAAACCCCCAGCCCTGGGACCTCCTTGGTCTTTGCTTCTCCTCCCTTTCCTGCCCCAGGGTTCTCTGTGGGTGGAGGTCTTACAACCAAAACCAGAGAGAAGAAGGTCGGGGACACTGCCCAGGTGTGGCACACAGGTGTGCCAGGTACACTGCCAGAGGGCGCTCACGTGCTCTGCAGGTCAAGGACAGTGGAGGAGGGGCCAGTCCACGCCCCAGGTCCTGGGGGCCCACTGCTCCCTCCATGCCCTCTGCACCCGCTTTCCTGTATCAAAGGGGGTGCTGTAACTCCCACCCCTGTTCCTCTGAGGCCCCACTAGCAGAAAACACAGGTTCCAGGACTGGGTCAGAAAGATCCCCTGGAGAAGTAAATGGCAGCCCACTGCAGTGTTCTTGCCTGGAGAATCCCATGGACAGAGGAGCCCGGTGGGCTACAGTCCATGGGGTCGCAAAGAGATGGGCACAACTGAGCAACTAAACAACAAGTCTCCCTTTTCACCCCAAAAGCCCGTGCATGGGCATCTGAACCCTGAAGGCTCTAGCCGTGAGGGACATACTGCTGTCTGTCTGGCCTCACTTCGTTCTCCCCCCCGTCATCTGTCCTGCACAGTCAGACTCTCTCTGTCTCCTCTGACCCTGCGGCCTTGCAAGCAGGCCAGGCCTCTGAGGAGGAGGTGATACTGCCCAGGCTTCCTAAGGGCTAGGGCTTGGTGCCCCATGTGTGTTCTGGAACACAGCCCACCCTGAGCGCACGAGACAGTGGGGGGGTCCCCGTGAGAACGCGAGAGCCCCAGGCCCCACCCCTTCATGCCCGCTGGGTCCTCTGGGACCTTCGAGCCAGGGGAATCCCTCCGCTGGGGAAGCAGGCCCCCGGCCCCACTGCCCTTCCACCAGACAGGAGACGCAGCCTGCTTCTGCTGACAGCCCCACCCTGATCCCCGGGCTCCTGAAACCCCCACCTGCGCTTTGACGGGAGCCACCACCAAGTCTGCGAGGCCCGTGCTCAGAGCTAAGGAGCTCCAGGCCCGCCTCCCTCCTACCTCTGCAGGGAGCCTGGGTCGAGCCCCCTGGATGTGGACCACAAAGGCTCCACATACCTTGTCGGGGGACACCGCGCCTCTTCGGGCTCACGCCCAGTCCTGGGAAGTGAGGAGACTGAGCTGGTCAGTCACTGGTGTGAGTTTCTCCGTCATGACATCCTCACTCACTCACGTGAGGTCACGTCTGGAGCCAGCACAGGGGAGCAGCGAAGGTGCCTCTCTCACCCTCTGGGGGGTGACGGGAGAGGCGCCCCCAGAGAACCTGGGCTGTGAGCCTGCATCAGAGGCCCAGGCGGGGTCCCCTGAGCGCTGTCTCTGTGTCCTGCCAGGACCTTCCAAAGAAGCCAGCTCCAAGGCCAGCTGACCTCCTACTCCTACAAATGGGCATGAGGACGCCTAAAACCAGGGGTGCCATGGAAACAGGCCTTCCCTCCTGTTGGCTTGACTCCTGGGGTCAGCATGCCTCATCCTTCCAACACCACGGCTGGGTTTCTGCATCCAGAGACAAGCTGTGGGAGCAGCAGGGAGGAGGGGCGTGCTCAGTTCTGCAACTCGATATAGGGCCCACTGAGATAGGACTTGGCAGCCATGTGGGCGACTGTTTCAGGAATGGAAGGGCTTATGGCCACGACTGCTGTGTTCAGATGGCTGGTTCAGCAGGTGAGGGACTTGGCTGGCAAATCTACTAAACTACAGGGCCCATTTCTAACCCAGATAAAGTACCAGGAACACGATGCCAGCCATTTAGGGTGTAAAAGCCTATTCAGGGAAGTAATTATGGCTTGAGATGGAATCTTAAACCCAAAGAATGAGAAATCAACTTACAGACAGGATGAAACTAGGGTCAATTGTGTTCCACCTTCTAAGAACTTGAGTGTTTGTTTCAGAAGGATCTTCCCAACAGTGTTGCTCCAGGAGACCAGCCGTCCGTCCGTCCATCTGACCTGGCTAACAGCCGTTGTTCTGAACCAAGGGGGAGGCTGAGCCCTCAAGAGCAGAGGAGCCATTCCAGGAGGCAGAAGAGGGTTTGCCTCCAGGGTCCTGAGCCGTGTGACCTTCCTCGGAGGTGAGGCCTCGTGCTGTGTGTGGTCAACCACTGGGTTGGATGTGGGCGCCTCACTGACCTGGTGTGGTCTTGTTCCCTTAGCCGTGCCTGAAGACAAGCACAAGAAGAATTTCCCAAGGTCCACTTTGCTCAGCCCTCCACCAGCACACCACCCTCACACAGGCAAGCCCTGCTGGACTCCAGGCCGTGTTTCCCCCCGGGAGAAGGTGCAGGGAGGGGGTCCCCTCAGTTTTTCAGGCCCTGCCTGGAGCCCATCAGCGGGGGCCCCGCCCTCTCCAGTGCCATCAGAAAAGGGCTGAGTGAAGCCAAAAGGGCCTGATGCTGGGCCTGTGACAGGAGGGGCCTCTCTGGATTCAAGGGCCCCACGAGACCCTCACTTCTGGGACCAGAAGAGGTAGCGCTCGTGCGTGTCAGGAGGGGAGGGGTACAGGGTGTGGAAGTGAGAGCAAGAGCGGGGAGAAGCTGCCACATGGACGGAAGGAAGCCCTGGTTCCTGCCACCTTGGCTCTCAGGAGGGGTCCGGTCATTCAGAGTGAAACCAAGTCAGTTCATGTGTGGAAAGGACCATGCAGGTCAATAACTGGACTTAAATCTTCAAGTTAGAAACGACTCAGGGCCATTATCGTCTCTCTCTAAGCCATTGCAAGCCCTAACCACCCCTGTTTCTGTCCTCCCCGTCTGCCAGCATTCACCTGGCCAGCTGGACCCCGGCCTCTGGAGCCCTGCAGCCCACCCACTGACCCCTCAGATTCACCCAACCTCTGATTCCTGCAGCAGGTATTCCCAGACGTGCTGGGCCTCAGAGCCCCAATGTACGTGGAAGAAAGCCCAGGTATGAGGCCCCACCTCCCTCCACAGCCGCCCCATTTCCTGTGGCCCTGTCAGAAGGCATCGCACTGAGCAGCTCAACAGCACCTCCCCCCACCTTACAGAGCTGTAGGCCGGAGGTCCGGGAAGGGTCTCTGGGCTGGAGATGAAGGTTTCGGCAGGGCTGGCCCTTGTGGAGGCTCCTGGGGAGAATCTGGGCTTTTTCCAGCATCCAGAGGCTCCTGCATCTGCAAAGGTCCTCTGTATTGAGTCAGGGTCCTGCTGGTCCACACACCCCCAATGCGTAACAAGCTCCTCACCTCTGTCCTGTCCCCCGGGCTTCCCCGGTCCATCAGTGGCTCTGGCATGGCACTGAAGGACACTTCTGCTTCAAGACTCAAGCCAAAGCTCCACCCAGCAGCGCTGTTGGGTGACCACAAACCTGGACCCTGTGCAGGCTCACCTGGTGTCCCCAGGCAGTCCTCCCTGAAACCCAGCTCCTTTGCAGGCAGAGATGCCCCTCTGAGCAAGCGGAAGAAGCTAATTGCAGCTGGCATTCAGGCGCTCCAGGGCCCAGGCTCCCACGGCCCACCGAGGGCTATGCCTCGAGCCCTCTTCCAGGGCTGCAGATGAAGGCCCCTAGAGTCCACGTCCTGATGCCAGGAACCCAGGAATGTGGAATCCAGGGTGCTGGTCCAGTGACCCTGAGGTGGACAGTGTCCAGGACTATCCAGGGCCCCATTGTGATCACAGATGCAAGGTTCTACTTAAAAGTGAGTGAGAGGCAGCAGAAGAGGTCAGTGCGGTGTGTGGGAAGGACTTGGTCTGATCTGCTGGCCTCAGAGATGGAGGAAGGGACCACGAGCAGAGGAAAGTGGCCAAAGAAGCTGGAGACAGACCCACTGTGGAGATGAACTCCCCCTGGAGCCTCTAGAAAGCAGGCACACTGACCCGGGAGGAGCAGCATGGAGCCTCCAAGCAAACTGGACGCTCGGGGAAGAGGGGCTTCCCGCTGACTGAGCTTATGAGACAAACAGAGCAGAGTCTGCAAAAACCGTGTTTACATTTTTTCAAATGTAAAATGGACTAATTGTCAGTAATGATAACCTGCATTTGTAACAGGATTTAGCATTTGCAGCACACGCTCATCAGGGTGCGTTAACCTCGGAGAATGTGGAGATTGCAGATGGGACTTGACTGGGCAAGGTCAAGGCACTCTCTCAAGGTCACCTGGCTATGCGACAGGTGACGCTGCCAAGAGGAGGCACCGCTTCCGACACTGCCCAGTGCAGACAGACGCTGGAAGACTTGCCTTTGATGACAAAAGGCAAGGGCTGCTTTCTAAATTAAATTCTCTCTCCATGTCTTAGCCACAAGAACAGTGAGAATGCGAGTGATTTCCGAAACTGTTTTTCCAAAGCTTTACTGGAGTGAAAACCCAGTAACAGAAGGCC
The DNA here is from genome assembly GCA_007570785.1 of Antilocapra americana. Lineage (NCBI taxonomy): Eukaryota > Metazoa > Chordata > Mammalia > Artiodactyla > Antilocapridae > Antilocapra > Antilocapra americana. The sequence goes on from ML663576.1 coordinate 1,317,824, forward strand.
TGTTTGGGACTAGCCTCCAGAAATCCTTCTGGGGGATGCAGTGTGCTAGCTAGAACATGACCCCGGAAGCCTGTCCCCTCGTTCCCTCTGCTCCATCCAGCACACCCCACTGTAGGGCCCGCGCTCCGGACAGGCCTCCACGCCGATGGGCCGGCTGCACCGCCCGCCTCATCACCTGCTCTTTAATTGGGAAGCCCAGCGTCCAGGCCCGTGGCACTGCCCCACCGCCTCTCCCCACCGCCCCAGCCCTGCTTCATTAGCACAGCCTCCTAATTGATTAAACGGATGATTGATTATCAGGCCTGAGCCATGTGTTCTCCAGACGCCCATTCGCTTGGAATTGAAGGAGTGCGGCCACATCCATCACCGCTCGCTGCCTGCAGACACAGAGCCGGGCTGCCGCGGCCGCCGCTGTAATTGCCGCCAGCCTCCCCTGAAGCAGGTGCACACCCACCATCGGTTCTGTTGTCTTGATGTCCGCGTCCTGCCAGTAGGCCGCTGTGAGATGCTGCTGAAGCAGGGCACTGTGTCCCAGCCCCCACAGCCAGCCACACTGGGGTGGGAACACAGTCCTGTGATGGGAACTCACTCCCGTGATGGGAGCATTGTCCTGAGATGGGAACTCGGTCCCGAGACGAGAACTGAGTCCCAAGATGAGGACTCGGTCCCACCATGACACCCAGTGATGTTCCATCAAAGAGCAGAGCTTGAGGAATTCTTGTGATGCCTGCTATGAGCAGGTGCTGTCCCCCTGTCTGATGAGACGTGATCCCGGATTGGTCCCTGGAGTCAGGCACTCCTTCCTCCTGGACTTCGGCCCTCAGGTAAGTTTAGGATGACGTCACCAGGCAGCCCTCAGAAGCCCAGGTATCACGTCACCCCCGTCTGGACACGAGAAAGGGGGGAGAAACGAGGTCCTCAGGGTCCCTGGATTCCACTTTCCTCGTCCCTCCCTTGGCATGAGGCCCTTTGTCTCAGGCAACCTGGGAGGCAGGGCAGATGCACGACGATCACACGGTCCTGAGATGCCAGGCCTGGGCTCCTTTCTGCAGGGGTGCGTCCTTGAGCCGTCTCTCTTGGTTGAGCCATGAACCTCCATGGCTTTCTGTGCTTCTTTGAAGTGAAGGAGTGATTGCAAGGCAAGTATAAAGCCAGGTGAGTGCAGAGTGCTTATGTGGCCGATTATCTCTTCAGTCCTCTAACAGTGACTGGTCTCCCCCATGGCAAAACTAGGAGCAATGTGGTGATACTCACCTTTACCAGCTCTTTCAGAATCATGGGCCTCCGTTTTCATAAATCATCAGCTCCTTCTCTTCTCCGTCAGCCTCCATGAATACGCATCCCAGTAAGTAATACACATCACTGCAATAAAATGGTCCCAGACAGGTTGATTGAAGACAAAAAGAGAAGAGGCATCAGGGAGCCTGTACTGAGGGAGCCTGTGCTGAGGGAGCCTGTGCTGAGGGACCATGTGCTGAGGGAGTCTGTGCTGAGGGAGTCTGTGCTGAGGGACCATGTGCTGAGGGAGCCTGTGCTGAGGGAGCCTGTGCTGAGGGAGCCTGTGCTGAGGGAGCCTGTGCTGAGGGAGCCTGTG
>ML663576.1:1319427-1339242 GCA_007570785.1 Antilocapra americana
TGCTGAGGGAGCCTGTGCTGAGGGAGCCTGTGCTGAGGGAGCCTGTGTTGAGGGAGCCTGTGTTGAGGGAGCCTGTGCTGAAGGAGTCTCTGATGAGTGAGGCTGTGCTGAGGGAGTCTGTGTTGAGGGAGCCTGTGCTGAGGGAGGCTGTGCTGGGGAGGCTGTGTTGAGGGAGCCTGTGCTGAGGGAGTCTGTGCTGAGGGAGCCTGTGCTGGGGAGCCTGTGCTGAGGGAGGCTGTGCTGAGGGAGTCTCTGATGAGTGAGGCTGTGCTGAGGGAGTCTGTGCTGAGGGACCATGTGCTGAGGGAGGCTGTGCTGGGGAGCCTGTGTTGAGGGAGCCTGTGCTGAGGGAGTCTGTGCTGAGGGAGTCTGTGCTGAGGGAGCCTGTGCTGGGGAGCCTGTGCTGAGGGAGCCTGTGCTGAGGGAGGCTGTGCTGGGGGACCATGTGCTGAGGGACCAGTGTGGTGTTCAGGGTGCCCCCACCCCGCCCCGCAGCAGGCTCTGTGGACTCAGCCTGCTCTCCTGGGGTCTTCTCTTCTGCCTCCTCCAGGAGCAGTTTTTGTGCAGGGATTTTCTGGAAAGGAATAGAAGCTGGGGACGGTTCTGCTGGTCACCTTCCCAGTCTCACCAATGGAGTGGAGGAGGCAAGACTCACTGGTTAGTGCTGTCCCCTGCATGGAGAGGACAGACTCCCGGGAGTAGGAGGCTGTTGGCCTGGCCCGCAGGGGCAGGGAGTCGCAGGTTGGGTCTCATTAGCCCCCCGTGGGGAGCCAAGCTACTGCCTCCTACTGCCTGACCCCTGCCTCCAGCTCATTCTTCCACAGATTAATTCCCCAAACTGACAGCTTTCACTGCCCAGTGTGCCCAGGGTCACTCAGTCACACTGGGTTCTGGTCAGTGTCAACCAGGGCTTTACCCGGAGCAGGGGTGCAGCAGGAGCAGAGGGTCCAGAAGCACAGCAGGTGTGAGCTCAGCCCAAGGGGCGGGGAGGACACGTTCAGGACTGATGACCCAGTCCCACAGCGACGTGAAGGCGTTGTGCTCAGCCAGACCCCTGAACACAGAGGGAGTCTCCCACGAGAAGCGGTTTCAGACGAGGGCGTTGTGCCCGGAACAGCAGCTCGTGTGTGCGTGTAACATATATTTTGCAGAAATATCTTTCACGTCCACGAGCCTATCATCTGATGCTCCCAAATCTTCGCGTCGTTGTCAGTCTCAGTGGGCACACGCAGCTGAGTCACCACCAGCCCAGATGGGGTGAGGGCGCCGTTCACACCTCTTCTTCAGCCCCACCACCTGCCGGAGGACCAGGACACCAGGGCTAAGGTCAGAGGCTCCATTTCGGTACCAACACTACCTCAGTTAAAGGCATTACACCAAGTACTTCTCTGCCCCAAGGGCTGGGAGAGGGCAAGGCCAGGAGACAGCGCTCTGTGAAACTGGGATCTGAGACACAGGTCCAGACATGCTGCAGGTTCCGAGAGGGAAGGACCCCGATGGGCAGCAGCTCTAGGCAGAACCCTGGAAGCCATCTTGGAGTGGGTGACAGAAGGCCCTGAGCCGAGTTCACTGCACTCCACCATGCCTCAGCCAGTGGCCCCTGCTGCTGCCAGAGAAGCAAACCCACAGAAAACCAGGATAGGCTGGTCACCGACTGGCAGGGCCCATAAGCCAGGCCCACATGTGGGAGGCAGCACACGGTCAGCTGGCCCCTGTCTGCTCACTTGTACAACTGGGCAGCACCCCTGAGCTCAGCACTCAGGTGGGGGTCCAGCTAGATTCCAAGGATGGAGTGCGGGCGGCCTACAGTATCAGCCTGGGCACCCGAAGTTTGCATAGTCCTCAGTGGTCCCAAGCTGAGCACCCCTGGCCACACAGACCAAGTGTCCGCACAGCAGGGCATGCCATGTGTGCCTGAGAAGTGACAGCTATGAGTGGCAATGGTTTTAGACTCAGGGGCACTCAAGCCGTGTGGTGCTGTAGACCAGACACCACTATGAGGACGTTAAATCCAGATGGCTTAGGACAAGCCTGGGCTTCCCTGGTGGCTCAGATGGCAAAGAATCTGCCTGCAATGCAGGAGACCCAGGTGCAATCCCTGGGTTAGGAAGATCCCCAGAGAAGGAAATGACAATCCACTCCAATATTCTTGCCTGGAGATTCCATGGACAGAGGAGACTGGCAGGCTGCAGTCCACGGGGTGCAAACAGTCAGACACGACTGAGCAACTAACACTCCAGGACAAGCCTGGAGGCACCACTACCACCCCCAACCACAGATACAAGTGCCGAGGCCCAGGGGTGCAGGTACCCACTGAGGCCACCCAGCAGTCAACAGTCCAGCCAGGTCTGAGCTTCATGACTCCGAGCCCAGGCTTCTCCCCTTGGGCTGCAGCATTCTCGCAAATACTCTCTGGTCACAAGCCTGCTCAGTCGTTTCCTTCTGCACTAATTCTGGTCCAATAGATAAATTACACTTTGCGTAATCTCTATTTCCTTATGAACCTAACAATTTTAACTTCCATGTTGTTTTTGTTCAGCTGCTAAGTCATATCCAACTCTTTGCAACCACAGACTGCAGCATGCCAGGCTTCCCTGTCCTTCACTATCTCCCAGAGTTTGCTCAAATTCATGTCCTTTGAGTTGGGGATGCCACGCAACCATCTCATCTTCTGTGATCCCCTTTTCGTCCTGCCCTTAATCTTTCCCAACATCAGGATCTTTTCCAATGAGTCGCCTCTTCACATTAGATGGCCAAAGTATTGGAGATTGAGCTTCAGCATCAGTCCTTCCAATAAATATTCAGGGTTGATTTTATTCAGAATTGACTGGTTTGATCTCCTTGCTGTCCAAGGGATCTCAAGAGTCTTCTCCAGCACTACAATTTGAAAGTTTCCATTTTTCAGTGCTCAGTCTTCTTTATGGTCCAAGTCTCACATCCGTACATGACTAGTGGAAAACCCATAGCTTTGACTATATGAACCTTGTTGGCAAAGTGATATCTCTGCTTTTTAAGACAGTGTCTAGGTTGTCATAGCTTTGAGTATTCCATAAGTGTTGCACATACAAATTTGTACATGTAGACATACATGCGTATTTCTGGTGTGGTCTGTCATAAAATGTGTGTCTCCAGGAAACAGAAAGATCAAGTCAGCACACAGGTGTCTTCCTGCTGCTTTGAGGGCCCTGACTGAGTCTGCTGCCTGCATACCCACTTGCAAGGCCTCCTGATCCAGAACTGAGCCCGCAGTTGGGGCGGCACCAGCTGCCTTAAGCCCGAATCGACTCCGCCAGAAGGGCAGTATTACATGTCCTCTTCCTTCACACGTTTTTTTTTTTTGTTACAATATTCCTCGGCTCAAAACTGCCGTAGGTGGGTGAGGAAGGAGCCGTGAGGAGCAGGCCTGAAGAAGAGTGCAAAGATTGATGTCACCTGCGGGCATGGGGCTCCGAGTCCCGACTGGAGCAGAGATGTGAGACGTGGTCCTGTCGTCGGAGCCTCCACCCCGGGGCAGGATCAGAGCACTGCCCCTCCATTCCTCCTGGATGCCTTCGCGCACACACGACAGGTACGCCCTTCCAGGAGTAAGGGCCCACCTGCCAGCATTCCAGGAGCCCCATTAGCTGCCCCTGCCTTCTGGTGGGAGCCCAGGGCCGCCAGGCACACACCGGTGGTTTGATCAAACGGATGTTTCCCCCTCCCGCTGGGAGGTGGTCCCCGTGGCTCCCCACGTGCTGCATGGCTTTCAAAGGATGGCCATGTCCCAAGCTTTGGAACCTGTGTGTCATGTTCCCTGCAAAGGGGGAGTTTAGGTTTCGAGTCAGCTGACCTGATTCATAGAGAACCCGAGAGCCCTGATGCTGCTGACCCTGAAGACGGGCAAGGGGCCACAGGCCCAGGAACGTGGTGCCCCCAGAGGCTGGGCTCGGCTGGGAACAAATGCAGATTCTCAGGGGCTCCAGGGAGAACCAGCCCTCTGGCCCTTGTTTCAGCCCAGCAAGACCCATGTCGGAATTCTGCCCTAGGGAACTGTGAGTAGATTTGTGGGGATTTGTTACAGCAGCAACAGTTCTCTAAGTCGGTCCCACTCCAGGAAGAGGTTCAGAGTCCAAGAGAGGATTGTAAAGGAGGGTTTGTGAACCAAAGATGTGAAGAGCAGGTTACAGCCATCCCTTCCAGAGCTTCCTCCCTCATGCCAACTCCACAGAATGATTTGCTCTGAGGTCCATCCTCAGGACAGCCCCTGGGCCCCCGGAGGAGTCGGGATCACCAGGGGAGATCCCAAGGACCTGAGCTGGCACCAGCAACCCCACGGGGTCAAGAAAGTGGGGTTTGCAAACTTGACCCCTCAGTTCTGCTACTCACAGGACACTGGGAGGGATCAGAGAGGACACCTCAGGCCTGCCGGACACACTGCTGTATGTTACCAGAGTCGGCGTCCCGGCAGTCGGGACAAGACTGGCTCACGTCCTTCATGGGCAGGAACTCATGGCCGCCTTCCTGTTCCGGCTCCACGGCTGCCCTCGTGGGTCATGAAGAGGTTCTGGAAACCTTGGCAAAGGGCCCATGAAACAGACTGCCTCCTCGCCATCTCTCCACGTGCACAACTGGGCAGGAACTTCTGCCAACCTGAGGCTGGCCATCCAGCCTAGACCCTCAGCCTGGGCATTGCTCTGAGCCTCCCTTGACCAGAGCTTCGCACACACAGACACACACACTCACATACATGCTGACGGGCATGTGCACACGTGTGCACACCAAGATACACACATATCCATGTGCACACACGTGAAGGACACACGTACACATGCCCACCCACCTGGCAGGCTCACCGGCTGGGCCCCAGCACGAGGGTGGGAACCCCACTTCCTCCCGTGTTTACGCTCCTGCCTGCCACTAATCCCACGTGCTGCAAACTCCAAGTTCGGTTCCCTAGAAGGAAGGAAAGTCTCAAGCTCACGGCAGCTGCTGTGGGGGGAGGGAGCTGGGTGCCTCCACTTCCCCAGATGGAGGGCCGAGGACACCACGGACCCCTGGGGAGAGTCCAGGGCCCCCGGACCTGTCTGCCCCCAGAGCACACTCCAGAAACTGCAGCAGGCCTCCCCGACAGAGCCTTGTGGGCGGGGGTCAGGTGTCTGCTTGGTGGTCCCCAGGCAACTAGCGGGTCCCCTCATGTTCCCCGAGCACAGCCCCTGCCCACCCGAAGGCACCCCCCTGCACCCAGAAACCTGAACGCAGAGGAGTGCGAGCTGGGTTCCCTGAAAGGAGCCTGGCACAGATGCCGGCTGGTGTGGGGGGCTCCCCTCCCCAAGCCCCCGGCCATAAGAAGCCACCCGCTCTGAGGACCCAGAGCAGACAACAGGCCCAGCAGCTCCTCGCACTGAGGGCTGAGCCCCCGGCCACGGTCACAGAGCTGCTGCGGCCAGGGTCAAGAGGGCACTGCATCTCCAAGGCTGGTCCGCGCTGACCACACAGCTGGTTTCCTTGGTGCTGGGGTCCTCAGGAGAGTGCCACCGGGCGTCCATGCAGACGGGAGCTGAGGGCCATTCCTGACCCTGCCTGACGGCCACGGAGGCACTATGGCTCATTCCTCTGCGGCACAGCCGTCCAGTGTGTGTGCTGTTGCAGAAACGATGGGGATCTGATGCGTGGACACGCCTCGCCGGTAAGGAAGGCAGGGCACATGGACCGGAGATGAGCCCCACCCCCGACTGCGGCTCAGACCCCTCTGCACCTCAGAGGACACCCTCACTGCCGGGAGACGGCACCATCCTGAGGGGGAACCCGGGGCACCCCAGCGCTGGGCCAGCCAGAGCACGGCACTGCTACTGCGCAGGCCTGCAGGCACCCGCTGGCCTTTCGCAGGCAGAGACCTGGGGTGAAGGGCTGGCCTCCCGCCTCCCTGGACTCCCTCCTTTAAGAAACCTGGACCCGTCAGATGCTGTCCCACTGCCAGCTCACCAGGAGGCTCCGTGCGGCAGGAGCAGGGCGGGCCTGCGCCGGTCCCCCCCCCCCCGCTCTTGTGCTGTCGACTGGGTCTCGGGTGCGGGGCTGTCCCCTAAACCCTCCCTGGGGACCCCCACCAGAAACCCCAACACCCGACGAGGTTTCTGCACTTCCCTGCCTCTTCCCCAGGAGAGGAGACTCGGGACGTCCATGCACAGCAGTCCTCGGACCCTGAGACAGTTTGCAGGGAGGCAGTTGTCACGGTCAGGGGACCTGGCGAAGGACTCTGGGCAGCCAGTCAAGGTGGCCCTGGGGGTCTCTGGCCGTCCCCTGTACCCACGGTGGCCGTGGGCACCGCAGCCTCGGAGCTCGGAGTTAATCATGTTTGGAGCGACCTGTGCTGTCTGGACTCTGTCCTCAGGTGGGGCGCAGAGCAGTCACCCCTCCGCCACACGGCTCATGCTCAGGGCAGACCAGGCGGCCCTCGGAGGGTGTGTGGGCCCTCACTTGGCCTTCGGTGCCTTTGTGGGGACGGCAGAGTTGACGCCCTTTGGGTCGGACCACAGTTTCCAGCCCACACGCCTGCACCTCAGCCGCTGAGGAGCGTCAGCAGGTTTGTCCCCATGCGGTCTCCACTGGCAGGAATGAGGTGGTCTAGCCCCCAGGACACCCTGCCAGCCCCTCTGTGGAGGGCGGCTCCCACCCCGCCCATTCTGTGTGCCGCTTGCTTTCCCCTTGCTTCAGAGACCCAGGAAACACCAGCTGACGTGAATTTAGTGAGGAAATGAGCATGTAAAGCCTCGGTCCCCTCTAGATGGACCACACGCTCCAAGGGATAAAGGCCTGGCCACGTGCAGGCCCTCTGGGGTCAGGAGCGGCCAGCCACCTCGGGGCAGAGTCGCCTCCCGGAGCCCCGACAGCCACTTCCCCCACAGCCCTGACAGGGCTCCTGCTTACTGGTTTTGCCGTAAGCATTCACTGCCAGATTTCCCAATTATTCTCTACATACTAACAAAGGGCTTTATTACTTTCTGATAATTTCCCCAAGGGAAAAAAATTGAAAGCAGTAGCATGATTGTAAATGGGCAATTATATTGCGCCAGAGACTGCGGGCTAACTGACAAGCACTATCACAAATCAGCGTCACGGGACAGCAGCGGCTGAAGGGACCTCGCTCCCCTCTCCCCCTCAGCCGCACCTGTGTCCTGGGAGCAGGCGCCTGGAGGGGGGTCTCGGCACTCCCCCCGCCCTTGCTGGTCCATGCTGCCCTTCGGTCTCCCTGTTTCCCCCTCCCAGGGGTGGTCTTGGGCAGCATCACATCCCCCAAGCCCAGTTTCCAAGGCGCTAAATGCCGTGCCCCCAGCCTCCTCCATCGGAAGCACACCAGCTGACTCGTGGAATCAGACGGTCCTTTCTTCTCTCCAAGGATGTGGCGCTCCTAATCTTTCACTGACCAGTTCTGCCCCCTCATGAAATATTCAACTCCTGACAGCAGCCCCCCTGGAAAGCGGCCCAGCCTCCTCCAGAGAGGAGTGAAAGTCAGGGGGCGGGGGGGGCTGTGCTTGTTGGGGGACTGTTGTCATTTTCGGCAAGTGGGGGCCAGGCCCTTCTCAGGCTGTGCCCTCCCCAGGCCTTCAGCTGCCTCCGCACAGGCGGCAGATGAGTCACAGAGACCACGGGTGCTTACAGGAGGTCTTTTCGATGTTGCTGGATGCACTGCAGCTGTAATGCAATCTACATCCTCACCACCACTGCTCCTGGGAACCGGGGAGAGACGGCAGCTGTGGAGCCAGGGCAGGAGGGGGCAGAGGGCCAGAGGGCTGCCGGGAGGCTCGGGTGCGGGGTGGGCTGCAGGCCCTCGGGCCGCCCCAAGCTGGAGGTGGAAGCAGGAACCAGCCTCTCCATGGTTCCTCGCCAGCCCCGCACCCCTGGTGGGCCTAGGAAGTCAGCTATAAATGCTTCAAAAATGAATGTGTGAGAGCGAGAAAGAAAGAAGAACCAGCAAGAAGACTAGCTGCTTCTGAGTTCAGAGGCCTTGGTTCGAGGAGTCCCCACCCACCCCCGGGTTCCGCCTCCTTCCTCCTGGCACTTCTTGGTTTCTGTTTCCACTGGAAGAGAAAACCCTGCCCCTCACCAACCGTGGGAAGGTCCAGCTCCTCAGTTCCCACTCGATTTGCACCCGGATGGGTTCCAGAGCAACTGAGGCCTGAGGCCTCCCGGCCCCGAGGGGCCCAGGCCGCCGCCTCTGCCCCCTGCTCCCGCCTCCTCCCAAGCTCAGCCCTGAACCCCTGTGCAGATGGCGTCCAGCGACTGCAAGGGGCCACGGCTGCCCAGTCTCCTGGGTGGGGGGCAGCATCCCTGGAACAGTATGTCCACAAAGGTCTTTGAAGCCTGAGCTTTCAATGAGCCTCTGAAATACAGCGGTTAAGTCCTGAAGAGTCTTGTGAGTGGAAGGACATCCTTGGTTCACGCGGCCGTTTGTCTGTCCAGACGCCAAGCAGAGCCAGCACTGCCCACGTGCCTCTCCAGGTGGTGTTTCACGATCACAGTCTGGGGCTGACGCAGAAAAAGCATGCAGCTTACACTTCTGGATGCTGGGTGCTGCGTGTCCAGGGCCTGCCCCCAAAGCCCCAGGGACGACCTCCCTGCCTCCAGAGGGCCATCTTCTCCCTGGGCCCTCCACCCATGTTCCCCTGTGTCCAGATTCCCCTCTCAGCAAAGACAGTAGGCCCTGGGTGAGGGCCTACCGTGGGGACACCGTTTCCAAATAAGGTGCCATTCTGAAGGACTGTGGTCAAGACTGCGGACGGCAGGGACACGATTCAGCCCATAACAGACGCCACGTTTGTTCACCAACCATGGGCAATGGGCTTTCTGCCGGCAGGACATGGGGCTGGAAACCTCACGGGTCCCGGGCCAGCTGAGTAGATGGAGTGAGCTGCTGCCATGTTTCTTGTGGATCAGGAGTGGGGACAGCCCTCTGCTGACCCCGGAGCCCTGCCATCCTGGGGCGCCCCAAGAGCGGCAACTGGAGGGGCAGCGGGGTGTCTTCACAGCCCTCAGCCCAGCCCGGCAGGAGCACGTGGACTCGGCTGGGCTGCAGTGTGAGGTCCTCCACCTGCTCTGAGTGGCCCCAGCCCCACCCGGTACCCTGGGATCCACTTTCCTCCATTGGAGCCCTGCGCCGCCCCCGAGCACATCTCAGAACCAAAGGCAGGGACCAGGGACGTGAGGAAGGTCCCGCAGGCCCTCTCAGGAGGCCTGGCAGCCAGTCCCAGCGGAGAAGGCCATCCCCAGGGCTGGGGACACAGCCCGTGAACAAGCTGCGATGCTTCTGATGGAGATAGTGAGGTGGGAGGGCGGCTAGGGTACTGGGGCCTCTCTGACCAGAGGCATTTAAGGGGGTCTGAATGTGTTCAGGGAACAGCCCTGCCAAGGCCCAGGGTGAGAACAGGGAGCCAGAGGAGGCAGAGGGCTGAGGGCCGGGTTGAGGGGCCACAGAGTATTTCATGGTGGAGGAGGCCCACTAGCTGCTCTGTGAGCGCTGAGGGCCAGGGTTGGAGAGGGCACAGAGGCAGAGACAGCAGGAGGCCTCACAGGGACCCAGGGCGCGTGTGGGCAGGTGACCCTGTCCGGCCAGTCCTGGCTGGGGCTGGAGGATGCTCAGAAGAGGGCCCTGGTCTTTGCTGACAGCTGGATGTTGCAGCAGACGAGAAGCACCAAGGTTACCCAGCCCTTAGCTCAGGGAGCACCGACAGGGCCTCGAGGAAGACTGCAGGACATAAGAGAAGCAGACTGGGGACACAGACGCTGAGACCTTGACCTGGACCGTCTTAGGGCTGTGCAGAACTGGGTGGGCTGACAGTGGAGACCTGGGCTGGGGAGACAAATTTGGCAAATTTGGTGGTTGTCACCCTGGCCAGTTTTGAGGGCCACGGGGCTGAAAGAGATGCCCCTGGGATAAGCCAGGTAAGGAAAGGAAAATGCCTCAGACAGGCAGGGAGGCTGCCTGGGTCAGACGAGACCCCAGGGGGCTGTGAGTGTGTGGGAGGCTTCAGGCCTGACCCAAGCGGCACCCCCGATGGTCCTAGGGAGCAAGGGGTGCCGACGGCCCCATCAGTGTCTGCTCTGAAGAAAGCTGGCCGCGACCCTTCGCTCTGAAGGAGCCTCCTTCCTCCTCCTCTTTACGTGCACATATGAATATCCACTGTGCTTGCACTTAGAATACGGGAGCTGGCCCACCAGCCTTGCTAACTAACTCACCCACTCTCCCCAAGCCCAGCTCGCCGGTCAGGTGGCCCAGCTGCACACACCCTCCAGGCTTTGCCCCCAGGAGCCCACGTGACAGTGACTGGCCTCTGCCTCCAGAGCCCAGGTCGCAGAAGGAGCAGCTCCCCCCAGACCAGCTCGTCCTCTGATGGGGCGGGAACCGCACGTGGAACAGCAGACACTCTCCAGTCATCAGGCCCTCACCCGCTGGTCCAGACGGGGCAGAGACCATAAATCTCGGGCTCCTCAGGACCAGGGGCAGGGAAGCTGTTATCCACAGGATCGGGACAGATGGGTCACAGGAACTCAGGAGGCCCCCCGCTGTCCCCTCGGTGCAGATGCCACCCAGACCCCAGCTGGGAGCCTCTGGACGCCACTCACAGGACGCTGCGCGGCCTCTCAGGCTGGAGCAGCCCCCACCCATCTCAGCATCCCGGCCTCCGGGACAGGACCCACACACTCCCCTCCATGAGTTACTCCAGCCCCTTGTCTGCACAGCAACATTACTCTCGGCAACAACTGGGAGACAAACAGTAACAGCGGCTGGGGAAGAGACAGAAATCTTCTGTCATTAAACTTCATGTAGTAAAACTTTAAAAATTAAAATTAAAAACTGATAAACAGTAAAACAGATCTTACATTCCTAAGAAAGGAAAGGGGTCATAGATGAACACTTGCTGACTTCACAGATGTCTCCTCACCAAAGAGGACTGGGCAGCTCACGGGGTTGGCTGTGTCGACTCCCAGGGGCCACATTGGCGTGGTGGTGGAGTGACTGGGCACCCCTGCTCCACAACTTCGGTCACCATTAGTCCTGAACATAGGATTTTGAATTTAGAACTACCGGCTTGTGGTGATAATAAAAGCAAGCCCTGATCTCTCTGGTTGAATTGCTTTTAAAATTCTCTGCCGACAGCCCCACTCTTGCACTGAGGCCACAGAGCTTCGCTGGACAGGATGGACAGTCCTGGGCAGACCTGCCGGACACCAGTGCCACTGGTCAGGGAGGAGCCCTTCTCACAGAAGCCAGGGCTCCAGACAGGCTGCCGATCACACCACAGTACGTCTGCCCTCGAGCAGGATCCGGTCCTGCTGGGACCGAGGCACTGCCCTCAGCCGGGTCCATCCGGCCCAGTTCAAGGCGTCTCCAGGTGGGCCCAGTGCTCCACGACCAGTCAGTTCTGTGACAGAGGCAGCTTCAAGTGGCGACAGGCCAAGGGAGCCGGGCCTTGCTGTCCGGGGGTTGTGGGACTGACTGCCCAGGAACCTGCTGGTCAAGAGTTCAGATCTTCTGGCCACAAAGACTGTGGGTGCTGAGGGCCCTACAGATCAGATGGTGGTCTGTGGTGGTGGTGCAGGAAGGCCGAGAGTCCCCACAGGGCCTCCCAATAGCAGCCAGGATTGCAAGCATGAGGCTTTAATAAAATTGCTTTTCTTCTCCCCAGTCAGGCAGCAGGCGCAGCCTGGGGGCCCCTGGGAGGAGGGGGTGGTGCTGGGCCTTGCCCCGGCTGTAAACAGCTATTATGCTGATCAAAGGAGCTGTGTGCGCCTAATTACAGAGCTTAAAAACGAAGGAAGTGCAAGGCTTTTGCCCACGATAGGGATAAACTTGGAGTTAAGGTAATCCATCGTGACAACATGGGGCGGGGGCGGGGGCTGGTGTTCCATGGTCATCTCCTCAGGCCTCCTGGCCACCCTTGTCAGCGAGGCAGGACCAGGAGTGGACTTTCCACATTTGGACAGCCAAGTGTTCGCTGCGTGAGATGTGCACTTCATGTGAGTAGTGAGGTTTTTCAAGATTCAATGGAAAGGCCATCTTGCTTCTCTCTGCCGTCTGGACCAAAGGTGAAACAGCTGGAGCCCACGCCCAGGTGACAGGGGGGCAGCTGGGGCGCAGACTCCCTGCCTCCACGGCCTGTCCAGGCAGGACCTCACCCAGGTGCCTGCCGAGCCCACCTCCTAAGGGGCCCTGGACCTGAGGGGGAGCAGAGATCACACTGGATTTAATGTGGCCAAAAGCACGTCACTGAGACCCTCGCCGGCAGTGACAGAGTGGATGGGGCCAACAACCCCTCTGGAGCCACCATCATGTTCATGATTCGTCCACTCCCAAGAGGTGCCTCTGGTCCGGGGCCGGGCCAGGGGGCACTGCGGGCCCCGCACCCCCATGCCATCCCTCCTCCCATCACCTTGTCCCAACGACTGTCAGTCAGCCTGGCCACATTCTCTTGGCCAGTGCTACTGGCTGTCTGGCTCCCAGAGGCCCTGCAGGGGCCACATGCTCCTACAATCTGCAGGAGCTGGAATTGGCTGTGCCTGTCTGCGTGGCGGACCCAGCCCCAGGTGGGCACAGGGAAAGCAGCACAGGGGCCCAGAGATAGGGTCCCTCCTTGGCACAGAATCAATGTGTCAGCCAAGGTTCTCCAGAGAAACCCTCGGGACGTGGGTGTGTGTGTGAGAGAGATGTGAAGAACCGACTCAGCAGTTGCGGGGGCTGAAGCCTGTGAAGGTTGCAGGGCAGCCCAGCAGCCTGGAAGCACAGGCAGGATGTCCTGAGGTAGAAGCGCTTATTTTCTGGAAAAACTCTTTTTCCCTCTACTGTCTTCAACTGCTCAGATGCGACTCACCCATACATGGAAAACCATCTGCTTGACTCAAAGTCGACTGATAATGAAAGTTAATCTCACCTGGAAGTACCTTCATGGCAACTAGACATGTATGTGGCGAGACACTGGGCACCGTGCCCAGGTAGACTGGTAAACAGATCACCCTGGGACCTCATGGCACTTACCCGGCAGCTGACCTTGCCAGGAGCTCCTTGGGGAGCTGCCCCAGTGCCGGCTGCTCCTCCCCAGCTTCTTGAAGGCCTGGCTGCCCCTTGGGGGTCCTGACCACTGCTGGCTGTGTTCCTTATCAGCACCTCGTCAGCAGCATCGGATTCTTATTGTCCTCTCAGATCTGAGGCTCTCTGTACCGTCCCCATGCTGGACACACTGCCCCAGCCCAGGCTGCCCTGGGGGTCAGGCCGAACAGCCCCCCAACACGCCTGCAGCTGGCTTCTCTGGAGCACATTTCGGGGCTGACCCTGACATGATTGCTGCTTGCTCACCAGCAAGCGCCCGTCCAGGTGCCGGGCCCCGGCAGGGCCTGGTCCCAGGGTTGCGGATGCTCCATGACCAGCAGCTGGTCCCCAGGCCCCTGGGCCCTGTGGTTTCTTCTCTGCTAAGCACACCGTCCTGAGAAAGGGCCTGTGTTCAGCAGACATGCAGGACAGGGCCTCAGCAGCGGCCCGGCCGTTGAGTGCCCGGGGTGTCACTGGCCAGCAAAAAGCCTCCCAGGCAGAAACCCAGGAGCTGGGGGTGGGCATGCCCAGCCCAAAGGACGCCCTGTCAGGAGTGGCTGGGAATCAGGCCCAAGCGGCTGGTGGGCTGTTCCCCTCACACTCTGAGGGGAGCACCTCCTTCAAGAAGCAGTCCCCGCCCACAGCCCCCTCGCCCCGCCAGGCCAGGCCCTTGCGGTCCAGGCTCCCACCGTGGGGGCAGGAGGGGAGCTTGGTCCACTCAGCCACCTTGTCGGGGCAGGAGCAGGGCCAGGCTTCCGGCTGTCCTTGGGACCCTGCCGCCAGCACAGTGAGTGCATGTGGCAGGTGCACGGTACTCGTGCATCATGAGGAGTCAAGGCAAGCGACAGTCTCTGAAGCACTGGGCTTCCCCGAGACTACACCCGGGTGAGACATGGCATCGCGCTGGATCTGTGAGCCCTCGCGGGTGCACCTCATCCACTCACAGCACCAGTTAAGATGCCGGCCTACTGTTTCATTTACGCATTCCTGTTTTATTTAACTGTTTTCACTAAACCCATTAAGCAAACCAATTGCTAGAATTGCTAGATTAAAATGTGCAACATGCAATCAGAGCAGAAGGTCAAGAAATGAAAGCCCAGGCAGGGCCCCACGATTATTCCACTGTCATGAATCACTCATAGCAGATCTGTTTTTTCCTCCAAAGGAAGATCACACACATCTTCAAGAAGAGATTTTCACAGTCAGCTCACATAACATGATCATGTAAATCTGTTGTCTTCTGAGGACATCTGTAAACGTGTAACTGATCTCTTTATCAATGCCTCTGAGAGATAATCCCTCCAGAACAGGCAGAATGAGCCTTATAGCAAAGCCATTTTTAATAGCGGACATGTTGCTATATAGGATTTTAACTTATTAATTGTATTTTAAGTGAGTAGAATGCTCTCCACACTAAGACTGCAAGCCAAGCATATGCAGAGTCTCTCCTCACTTGTGTATCAAACCCTGAAAGGATGGTGGAAAACAGCAAATGTGAGGGGAGGAACGGAGCAGGGATTCCCAGACTCTGCCCTTGAGGATGCCCCAGAGAGAGGGGAGAAGAGAATGGCAGCCTTCATCACTGGTCCCCGTGGGGGACTCCGGTCTCAGGAGCAAGGGCCATAGGGATCGCACCTGGGAAAGCATGAGCTGGGTGGGCCGCCACCTCCCTGGGGGCCCCTCAGCCTGGCAGAGTAGGGAGGGGGCAGAAGTGGGGTGGAGGAGCAGGTGCAAAGGCCCCTCTCAGCAGCAGGGCCTGTCTATGCCCTCACGGTTGCTGACCTCGGACTCAAACCCAGAAGAGAAGGCTCCACAGCCCCCTACGCAGGCTGGGCCCGGGGAAGTGGCCTGGCGGGACCATGAGAGAGCTGAGGAGGTCTTCAACACCATGGGAGACAGGCGTCCAAGGAGGCAATTAGGAAAGAGGACAAAGCAGGAACTCTGAAAATCGAGGCTGTGACTGTCAAAATGTGAACGTTCACGTTGCATGTTGCATTTTAAAGTGGACACAACAAAGCTGTGAATAACGAGCCACAAAAAGAGGCTGAGGGGTTTTTCCTGAATGTCTGAAATCTAGATAGTGTAACAGTTAAAAGATGTGAAAGGGAGATGAGACGTATGTTCACACAGACTCTCGAAGGAAAGAATGGAGAAATTACAGGGATATCATTATATAAAGAAGTAATTCTTGGGACTTCCCTGACAATAAATTAGTCTTTAGTGCCTGTCAAAAGCTGGGTGGCATAAATAGGTCTCACTTCGGCACTAATGGTGAAGAACTCGCCTGCCAATGCAAGTAGATGTAAGAAAAGTGAGTTCAACCCCTGGGTTAGGAAGATCCCCTGGAGAAGAGATAGGCAACCCACTCCAGTATTCTTAGACTTTCCTGGTGGCTCAGATGGTAAAGAATCCGCTTGCAATGCAAGAGACCTAGGTTCGATCCCTGGGTTGGGAAGATCCCCTGGATAAACTCATGGACAGAGGAGCCTGGCAGACTACATCTAGGGGGTCACAAATAGTCAGACACAACTGAAGTGACTTAGCACCACACACACCTACCCCTAGACATTCTGGAGAGAAGTATAAAAGAAATCCTCAAAGCTACACAAAAAAATCCTATTTTCCACAAGAAGCAAAAATCACGTAAAATCAGACTATTCTCATTGCTGGATACGTGAAGAAAAGAGGGATAATGTTTTTAAAGCACTAAAGGAAGAAAATTTGGAATCCTGAATTGTAAATCTAGCCAATCTGTCACCCAGTGAAGGTTCAGGCTCACTAGGAGTCAGAAGTCCACTGCTCACCGGTTCTTCTTCACCAACTCTAGAGAACACACTCCAATAAAAAGAAAACGTAGTCCAACAGAAGCAATGAGACATGGAGTCATTGCAACAAATAAATTAACAAAATGTACCATTGCCTAAGTATATTACCTTTAAAAACTTTAAAAAATACATTTAGGATAAAGTAAGATGATTTTTACAAACTTTTAAAAACAAAAGTCCCAGACAATGGACAGGGCAGTAACAGACTGATGAAAGTGGAGGGAATTATGATTATGATAACTTTCTTATTTTCTATCTGTGGAGAATTTAAATACTTGTTCCTTTAGAAATTTTAGAAAAAATACGTATTTGTATTAATAATATTAATATAAAGGTAAAAACTAAAAGACTAGAAACACACTATGACTTTTAAACCTACAGAAGAGTAAAGTTAAAAAGGAAACTAGATCAATATACAAAAAGGAAAGAAAAAAGCAAGTAAAAAACATAGTAAAAAATATAATAATATGGCTGAATTAAGTGCAAATATTTCTGAAATCATAAAAATTGTACACTGGATCAACCAGTCAATTAAGGAACATTCCTCAGTGTAGACAAGGAAAAGACAATATATGCATTCATTATAACACATTAAGCTCAAACAAAAGTGAAAAATTAAAAATAAAGGAATGGGCAAATATTACCAAAATGGAACCTGTCAGCACTATTAATACCAGGAAAAATTGAATTTAAGATAAAAAGTATAAAAAAGAAATACTTCTGGAAGACTGAAGGAAGAGACACCCAAGAGACACGATTGCAAGCATGCTGGAGGCACCACAACAAACACACAGTGAAACCTAAACTCAGGGCGGAGGTCGCTCACAGCCACCATCACTGGGGGTGTTGGGGGGCCACAGACCTCCTGAGTCAGGGAAGTACCAGGAGATGTCTGAAGTTTGAACCACTTGGCTAACCAGCTTGATCTAAAGAATGACACCTACACGTAGAGATAGCAAACACTACAGCCCAGGACACAGACGGCAGGAACCTCTGTGCAGGACACGGAGCACACGTGGTCACAGAGGCTGCCTGGACGCACTCCATGCAGCCCACATTACAAACACTATGTCCTCTGACCACCACTGACTCTGGAGATCAGCAGCAAAAAGACATCTTCAAATAATACTCATCTAGGAATGTCAGGCTACAGGCCAGGGAGGCCAGGTCCCACCCTCACATGGTTCCTGGTGCTGAGATAGGCGTGGGGTGTGGGGCACCTACCTAGGTCGGTCCGGCGGAGAATGAGATGGGGGCAGAGCTGAGTGGCCGCCTACTCAGGAGCCCACACACCCTCCCAGGCACCCATGGGTGGCTCAAGAGCCCCCACACGCTGAGACCACACCTCGGGGGGTGGGGGGGTGGGCTGGGCGGCACCTCCTTAGGCCCACCAGATCCCACAAGCCCAGAAAGGTGTAGGAGCAGGGGCACAGGCCCCTCTCAAGCCTGCAGCCCCTCAAGAATCCCCTGCCACTGCATGCCTGAGGCAGTGAGATACGCAGATGGGGTGTCCAGGGTGCTCTGCCTGGGGAGAAGCCCCTCCCAGAGAAGCACTCTTGCCTGGACATGAGAAAGGCCTCTGGGTGGTGTTCAGTCCCCCTGAGGCCACGCCCATCCTGGGCAGTCACACTCAGTGACCAAGGAGAGTCAGGAGCTAGGCCAGTTCAGCCCCGCAAAGAGCAGCCTTCCCTGGGCACCGACCCAGGTGGCCTTGGGCCCACACTGCAGGTGGCATGTCCCTCTGTCCTGCTCTGCTTCCCTCCTCCTTCCACAAATATTACCCCAAATAAGCAGCCTGCACCCCAAACATCATGGTCTCAGCCCAGGGGACCACAGGCTGCCAGGTGCTGGCTAGGAGCCTGAGCGAATGGCATCCTGCTGGTGAGACCCTGTGTCCAGCTACAGAAGTAAGGGGATGGTGAGCATGGTTATTTCCTCCTCACTGGCATGTAAATTTATCTCCATATGTGTTTGCCATTTCTTCCTTTCTTTCCCCCATTTCTCACTATCTGTCGTAAGCAATTTTCATAGTGATTAAGGAGACATCTCTATACTCAAGTCCCAGGCTGTCAAAGGGGACTGTGTTGCAGAGGAGGGGGGAGGACAGTCACCTGGCTAGACCCCCAGGTGCTGGCCCTCTCCCCGCGCTCTGCTCCCCGTCTATCCCGGCCCTGAGCCATCCCTGGGACAGACGGTCAACACGTTTATGGTTGAACATTCCTGATTTAGAAGAGAAACACATTCCAAGAGGCCCGTGTGGATGCCGGATCCATACTAAGCGGACTTCGGCAGTTTATCCAGGGTCAGCGCAGGGCTGACAGAGAGGAGCTTGCTGGGGCTGTGAAGGCAGAAGTGGTGCAGCTGCGTGGCCCCCAGATCATCGGGTCAGGGTCAGAGGCAAAGGTGGGCAGAGCAAAGGAGCTGGAGGCCCAGCTGTCCTCACGCTTCCTCTTGATGCGCTACAACTCTTCCCAGCCACTGACCCCAAGGCCAGTGCCAGATGCTTGGCTGCCAACCGCACAGAGGCTCAGCCTCCTCGGGTCTTCTTGGGCGTCCCCTTGATCCACAGCAGCCAGACACGTTCATCTTCTCAGACCTACTGCCAGTGATGCCCTCTGACCCCCATTTCCTTTCCAGACTGGTTCCATCAGCTCAGCCACAATAGCCACAGCACATGCCTCATCCAGGAACACTGCTCCTCTGCCAGACCCCTTACTGAAGCACCAACAAATATTTACTGACATGGACGTATAGATACAGATTGGATGACGCCGTGCCAGGTGCTCATACCCACGACACAGCCAGATGATATACTATTCTAGGGCCGTCCTTTACTATGCTCATGGTCCGAAGAGCCTGCCATTACTGCTTCTCCAAAACACTCCTTTGATATTATTGTGACCGTCTACAGCTCATTGCTGCTGTCTCTTTAAAAAGTCACTCAGATAGCGAGTGTTGGTGAGGCTGTCTAGAGGCTTACACTCATTCACCAGTGTGAGAGTGTGAGTTAGCACAGTCCTGTGGGAGCGCCTGGCATCATCCAGGAAAATAGAGCCTTTAGTAGGTGCCTACCTGAGAATCCAGTGCTTCGGCCCTGAGGTATATGCCCATCAAATACCACGGCGTGGGCATGCTATGTCAACAGCCCCAGACTGGGAACCGCGCATCTGTTCGTCCTCAGCAAAGGGGTGACCTGTGGTGTCTCTTCAGCACTAAGGATCCACAACAGCAGGCACCAAAGAGCACAACTCGTACAAATATAATGGGGAGGAAGCCAGATCTGCATACTGTCTGACTCCAGTCATGGAAAGTTCAAAATCAGGAAAAGCTAACCTATGGCTATTCAGGGTAGAGGGGAAGGACATAGTGACAATGTGGAGAAGGGCAGGCTCCCTGAGACCAGGCGCTGACAACCCCACTGTGCTCACTGTAGAATTTCATTGGGATTTGCACTTAGATTTTGTATTCTTTTCTCCTCAAAACAAGATTTTTCCCCCTCAGAGTTACTCTATCCATATTTCATTTTATTTCATTGTATTTCTCTTCATGTCCTAAAAACATATGAGCTACCTGTGTCTTATCACCTTCTGGTAGCGTTTAGTCATAGCAGGCAACCACACCTGTGTAATTCTCTTTATATTTCCCAGGCCAAAGAACACTGTGTTCTCAGGTGCTTATAGATGTCTTTGATGATGTTGGTGATGGTGATGGTGGTGGTGGTAACAGTGGTGATGACGATGGTAATGGTGGTGACTAATTGTGGTGGTTGTGATGGTGGTGGTGGTGCTGGTGATGATGGTGATGGTGATGATGGTAGTGAAGGTGATGGTGGTGACGATGGACGTGATGGTGGTGATGATGGACGTGATGGTGGTGATGGTGATGATGGTAGTGAAGGTGATGGTGGTGACGATGGATGTGATGGTGGTGATG